>JAVRFV010000230.1:0-141507 GCA_032716605.1 Paralithodes platypus
AGCACCCCCAGGGAGTACTTACAGCCTCAACACACCTGTAGGCACCCTACTTACAGCCTCAACACCCACCTGTAGCACCCCCAGGGAGTACTTACAGCCTAACACCCACCTGTAGCATCCCCCAGGGAGTACGTACAGCCTTAACACCCACCTGTAGCACCACCAGGGAGTACTTACAGCCTTAACACCTACCTGTAGCACCCCCAGGGAGTACTTACAGCCTTAACACCCACCTGTAGCACCCCCAGGGAGTACTTACAGCCTTAACACCCACCTGTAGCACCCCCAGGGAGTACTTACAGCCTCAACACCCACCTGCAGCACCCCCAGGGAGTACTTACAGCCTCAAAACCCACCTGTAGCACCACCAGGGAGTACTTACAGCCTCAACACCCACCTGTAGCACCCCCAGGGAGTACTTACAGCCTTAACACCCACTTGTAGCACCCCCAGGGAGTACTTACAGCCTCAACACCCACCTGTAGCACCCCCAGGGAGTACTTACAGCCTTAACACCCACCTGTAGCACCCCCAGGGAGTACTTACAGCCTTAACACCCACCTGTAGCTCCCCCAGGGAGTACTTACAGCCTCAACACCCACCTGTAGCACCCCCAGGGAGTACTTACAGCCTCAACACCCACCTGTAGCACCCCCAGGGAGTACTTACAGCCTCAACACCCACCTGTAGCACCCCCACGGAGTACTTACAGCATTAACAGCCACCTGTAGCACCCCCAGGGATTACTTACAACCTTAACACCCACCTGTACCACCCCCAGGGAGTACTTACAGCCTTAACACCCACCTGTAGCAACCCCAGGGAGTACTTACAGCCTCAACACCCACCTGTGGCACCCCCAGGGAGTACTTACAGCCTCAACACCCACCTGTAACACCCCCAGGGAGTACTTACAGCCTCAACACCCACCTGTAGCACCCCCAGGGAGTACTTACAGCCTTAACACTCACCTGTAGCACCCCCAGGGAGTACTTACAGCCTCAACACCCACCTGTAGCATCCCCAGGGAGTACTTACAGCCTCAAAACCCAGCTGTAGCACCCCCAGGGAGTACTTACAGCCTTAACACCCACGTGTAGCACCCCCTGGGAGTACCTACAGCCTCAACACCCACCTGTAGCACCCCCAGGGAGTACTTACAGCCTCAACGCCCACCTGTAGGACACCCAGGGAGTACTTACAGCCTCAGCATCCACCTGTAGCACCTCAGGGAGTACTTACAGCCTCAGCACCCACCTGTAGCACCCCCAGGGAGTACTTTCAGCTTTAACACCCACCTGTAGCACCCCCAGAGAGTACTTACAGCCTCAAGACCCACCTGTAGCACCCGCAGGGTGTACTTACAGCCTCAACACCCACCTGTAGCACCCCCAGGGAGTACGTACAGCCTCAACACCCACCTGTAGCACCCCCAGGGAGTACTTACAGCCTCAACACCCACTTGTAGCACCCCCAGGGAGTATGTACAGCCTCAACACCCACCTGTAGCACCCCCAGGGAGTACTTACAGCCTTAACACCCACCTGTAGCACCCCCAGGGAGTACTTACAGCCTTAACACCCACCTGTAGCACCCCCAGGGAGTACTTACAGCCTTAACACCCACCTGTAGCACCCCTGGGAGTACTTACAGCCTCAACACCTGTGTAGCACCTCCAGGGAGTACTTACAGCCTCAACACCCACCTGTAGCACCCCCAGGGAGTACTTACAGCCTTAACACCCACCTGTAGCACCCCCAGGGAGTACTTACAGCCTCAACACCCACCTGCAGCACCCCCAGGGAGTACTTACAGCCTCAAAACCCACCTGTAGCACCCCCAGGGAGTACTTACAGCCTCAACACCCACCTGTAGCACCCCCAGGGAGTACTTACAGCCTCAACACCCACCTGTAACACCCCCAGGGAGTACTTACAGCCTCAACACCCACCTGTATCATCCCCTGGGAGTACTTACAGCCTTAACACCCACCTGTAGCACCCCCAGGGAGTACTTACAGCCTTAACACCCACCTGTAGCTCCCCCAGGGAGTACTTACAGCCTCAACACCCACCTGTAGCACCCCCAGGGAGTACTTACAGCCTCAACACCCACCTGTAGCACCCCCAGGGAGTACTTACAGCCTCAACACCCACCTGTAGCACCCCCACGGAGTACTTACAGCATTAACAGCCACCTGTAGCACCCCCAGGGATTACTTACAACCTTAACACCCACCTGTACCACCCCAGGGAGTACTTACAGCCTTAACACCCACCTGTAGCAACCCCAGGGAGTACTTACAGCCTCAACACCCACCTGTAGCACCCCCAGGGAGTACTTACAGCCTCAACACCCACTTGTATCACCCCCAGGGAGTACTTACAGCCGTAACACCCACCTGTAGCACCCCCAGGGAGTACTTACAGCCTTAACACTCACCTGTAGCACCCCCAGGGAGTACTTACAGCCTCAACACCCACCTGTAGCATCCCCAGGGAGTACTTACAGCCTCAAAACCCACCTGTAGCACCCCCAGGGAGTACTTACAGCCTTAACACCCACCTGTAGCACCCCCAGGAGTACTTACAGCCTTAACACCCACCTGTAGCACTCCCAGGGAGTACTTACAGCTTTAACACCCACCTGTAGCACCCCCAAGGAGTAATTATAGCCTTAACACCCACCTGTAGCACCCCCGGGGAGTACCTACAGCCTCAACACCCACCTGTAGCACCCCAAGGGAGTACTTACAGCCGTAACACCCACCTGTAGCACCTCCAGGGAGTACTTACAGCCTTAACACCCACCTGTAGCACCCCCAGGGAGTACTTACAGCCTTAACACCCACCTATAGCACCCCCAGGGAGTACTTACAGCCTCAACACCCACCTGTAGAACCCCCAGGGAGTACTTACTGCCTCAACACCCACCTGTAGCAACCCCAGGGAGTACTTACATCCTTAACACTCACCTATAGCACTCCAAGGGAGTACTTACAGCCTCAACACCCACCTGTAGCACCCCCAGGGAGTACTTACAGCCTCAATACCCACCTGTAGCACCCCCAAGAAGTACTTACAGCCTCAACACCCACATGTAGCACCCCCAAAGAGTTCTTACAGCCTCAACACCCACCTGTAGCACCCCCAGGGAGTACTTACAGCCTCAACATCCACCTGTAGCACCCCCAGGGAGTACTTACAGCCTCAACACCCACCTGTAGCACCCCCACGGAGTACTTACAGCCGTAACACCCACCTGTAGCACCCCCAGGGAGTACTTACAGCCTTAACACTCACGTGTAGCACCCCCAGGGAGTACTTACAGCCTCAACACCCACATGCAGCACCCCCAAAGAGTACTTACAGCCTCAACACCCACCTGTAGCACCCCCAGGGAGTACTTACAGCCTCAACACCCACCTGTAGCACCCCCAGGGAGTACTTACAGCCTCAATACCCACCTGTAGCACCCCCAAGAAGTACTTACAGCCTCAACACCCACATGTAGCACCCCCAAAGAGTTCTTACAGCCTCAACACCCACCTGTAGCACCCCCAGGGAGTATTTACAGCCTTAACACCCACCTGTAGCACCCCCAGGGAGTACTTACAGCCTTAACACCCACCTATAGCACCCCCAGGGAGTACTTACAGCCTCAACACCCACCTGTAGAACCCCCAGGGAGTACTTACTGCCTCAACACCCACCTGTAGCAACCCCAGGGAGTACTTACATCCTTAACACTCACCTATAGCACTCCAAGGGAGTACTTACAGCCTCAATACCCACCTGTAGCACCCCCAAGAAGTACTTACAGCCTCAACACCCACATGTAGCACCCCCGGGAGTACTTACAGCCTCAACACCCACCTGTAGCACCCCCAGGGAGTACTTACAGCCTCAACATCCACCTGTAGCACCCCCAGGGAGTACTTACAGCCTCAACACCCACCTGTAGCACCCCCACGGAGTACTTACAGCCGTAACACCCACCTGTAGCACCCCCAGGGAGTACTTACAGCCTTAACACTCACGTGTAGCACCCCCAGGGAGTACTTACAGCCTCAACACCCACATGCAGCACCCCCAAAGAGTACTTACAGCCTCAACACCCACCTGTAGCACCCCCAGGGAGTACTTACAGCCTCAACACCCACCTGTAGCACCCCCAGGCAGTACTTCCAGCCTCAACACCCACTTGTAGCACCCCCAGGGAGTACGTACAGCCTCAAAACCCACCTGTAGCACCACCAGGGAGTACTTACAGCCTTAACACCTACCTGTAGCACCCCCAGGGAGTACTTACAGCCTTAACACCCACCTGTAGCACCCCCAGGGAGTACTTACAGCCTTAACACCCACCTGTAGCACCCCCAGGGAGTACTTACAGCCTCAACACCCACCTGCAGCACCCCCAGGGAGTACTTACAGCCTCAAAACCCACCTGTAGCACCCCCAGGGAGTACTTACAGCCTCAACACCCACCTGTAGCATCCCCAGGGAGTACTTACAGCCTTAACACCCACTTGTAGCACCCCCAGGGAGTACTTACAGCCTCAACACCCACCTGTATCATCCCCTGGGAGTACTTACAGCCTTAACACCCACCTGTAGCACCCCCAGGGAGTACTTACAGCCTTAACACCCACCTGTAGCTCCCCCAGGGAGTACTTACAGCCTCAACACCCACCTGTAGCACCCCCAGGGAGTACTTACAGCCTCAACACCCACCTGTAGCACCCCCAGGGAGTACTTACAGCCTCAACACCCACCTGTAGCACCCCCACGGAGTACTTACAACATTAACAGCCACCTGTAGCACCCCCAGGGATTACTTACAACCTTAACACCCACCTGTACCACCCCCAGGGAGTACTTACAGCCTTAACACCCACCTGTAGCAACCCCAGGGAGTACTTACAGCCTCAACACCCACCTGTAGCACCCCCAGGGAGTACTTACAGCCTCAACACCCACTTGTATCACCCCCAGGGAGTACTTACAGCCGTAACACCCACCTGTAGCACCCCCAGGGAGTACTTACAGCCTTAACACTCACCTGTAGCACCCCCAGGGAGTACTTACAGCCTCAACACCCACCTGTAGCATCCCCAGGGAGTACTTACAGCCTCAAAACCCACCTGTAGCACCCCCAGGGAGTACTTACAGCCTTAACACCCATGTGTAGCACCCCCAGGGAGTACCTACAGCCTCAACACCCACCTGTAGCACCCCCAGGGAGTACTTACAGCCTCAACGCCCACCTGTAGGACACCCAGGGAGTACTTACAGCCTCAACATCCACCTGTAGCACCTCAGGGAGTACTTACAGCCTCAGCACCCACCTGTAGCACCCCCAGGGAGTACTTTCAGCTTTAACACCCACCTGTAGCACCCCCAGAGAGTACTTACAGCCTCAAGACCCACCTGTAGCACCCGCAGGGTGTACTTACAGCCTCAACACCCACCTGTAGCACCCCCAGGGAGTACTTACAGCCTCAACACCCACCTGTAGCACCCCCAGGGAGTACTTACAGCCTCAACACCCACTTGTAGCACCCCCAGGGAGTATGCACAGCCTCAACACCCACCTGTAGCACCCCCAGGGAGTACTTACAGCCTTAACACCCACCTGTAGCACCCCCAGGGAGTACTTACAGCCTTAACACCCACCTGTACCACCCCCAGGGAGTACTTACAGCCTTAACACCCACCTGTAGCACCCCCTGGGAGTACTTACAGCCTCAACACCCACCTGTAGCACCTCCAGGGAGTACTTACAGCCTCAACACCCACCTGTAGCACCCCCAGGGAGTACTTACAGCCTTAACAGCCACCTGTAGCACCCCCAGGGAGTACTTACAGCCTCAACACCCACCTGCAGCACCCCCAGGGAGTACTTACAGCCTCAAAACCCACCTGTAGCACCCCCAGGGAGTACTTACAGCCTCAACACCCACCTGTAGCACCCCCAGGGAGTACTTACAGCCTTAACACCCACTTGTAGCACCCCAGGGAGTACTTACAGCCTCAACACCCACCTGTATCATCCCCTGGGAGTACTTACAGCCTTAACACCCACCTGTAGCACCCCCAGGGAGTACTTACAGCCTTAACACCCACCTGTAGCACCCCCAGGGAGTACTTACAGCCTCAACACCCACCTGTAGCACCCCCAGGGAGTACTTACAGCCTCAACACCCACCTGTAACACCCCCAGGGAGTACTTACAGCCTCAACACCCACCTGTAGCACCCCCACGGAGTACTTACAGCATTAACAGCCACCTGTAGCACCCCCAGGGATTACTTACAACCTTAACACCCACCTGTACCACCCCCAGGGAGTACTTACAGCCTTAACACCCACCTGTAGCAACCCCAGGGAGTACTTACAGCCTCAACACCCACCTGTAGCACCCCCAGGGAGTACTTACAGCCTCAACACCCACTTGTATCACCCCCAGGGAGTACTTACAGCCGTAACACCCACCTGTAGCACCCCCAGGGAGTACTTACAGCCTTAACACCCACCTGTACCACCGCCAGGGAGTACTTACAGCCTTAACACCCACCTGTAGCAACCCCAGGGAGTACTTACAGCCTCAACACCCACCTGTAGCACCCCCAGGGAGTACTTACAGCCTCAACACCCACTTGTATCACCCCCAGGGAGTACTTACAGCCTTAACACCCACCTGTAGCACCCCCAGGAGTACTTACAGCCTTAACACCCACCTGTAGCACTCCCAGGGAGTACTTACAGCTTTAACACCCACCTGTAGCACCCCCAAGGAGTAATTATAGCCTTAACACCCACCTGTAGCACCCCCGGGGAGTACCTACAGCCTCAACACCCACCTGTAGCACCCCAAGGGAGTACTTACAGCCGTAACACCCACCTGTAGCACCCCCAGGGAGTACTTACAGCCTTAACACCCACATGTAGCACCCCCAAAGAGTTCTTACAGCCTCAACACCCACCTGTAGCACCCCCAGGGAGTACTTACAGCATTAACAGCCACCTGTAGCACCCCCAGGGATTACTTACAACCTTAACACCCACCTGTACCACCCCCAGGGAGTACTTACAGCCTTAACACCCACCTGTAGCAACCCCAGGGAGTACTTACAGCCTCAACACCCACCTGTAGCACCCCCAGGGAGTACTTACAGCCTCAACACCCACTTGTATCACCCCCAGGGAGTACTTACAGCCGTAACACCCACCTGTAGCACCCCCAGGGAGTACTTACAGCCTTAACACTCACCTGTAGCACCCCCAGGGAGTACTTACAGCCTCAACACCCACCTGTAGCATCCCCAGGGAGTACTTACAGCCTCAAAACCCACCTGTAGCACCCCCAGGGAGTACTTACAGCCTTAACACCCACCTGTAGCACCCCCAGGAGTACTTACAGCCTTAACACCCACCTGTAGCACTCCCAGGGAGTACTTACAGCTTTAACACCCACCTGTAGCACCCCCAAGGAGTAATTATAGCCTTAACACCCACCTGTAGCACCCCCGGGGAGTACCTACAGCCTCAACACCCACCTGTAGCACCCCAAGGGAGTACTTACAGCCGTAACACCCACCTGTAGCACCCCCAGGGAGTACTTACAGCCTTAACACCCACCTGTAGCACCCCCAGGGAGTACTTACAGCCTTAACACCCACCTATAGCACCCCCAGGGAGTACTTACAGCCTCAACACCCACCTGTAGAACCCCCAGGGAGTACTTACTGCCTCAACACCCACCTGTAGCAACCCCAGGGAGTACTTACATCCTTAACACTCACCTATAGCACTCCAAGGGAGTACCTACAGCCTCAACACCCACCTGTAGCACCCCCACGGAGTACTTACAGCCGTAACACCCACCTGTAGCACCCCCAGGGAGTACTTACAGCCTTAACACTCACGTGTAGCACCCCCAGGGAGTACTTACAGCCTCAACACCCACATGCAGCACCCCCAAAGAGTACTTACAGCCTCAACACCCACCTGTAGCACCCCCAGGGAGTACTTACAGCCTCAACACCCACCTGTAGCACCCCCAGGGAGTACTTACAGCCTCAATACCCACCTGTAGCACCCCCAAGAAGTACTTACAGCCTCAACACCCACATGTAGCACCCCCAAAGAGTTCTTACAGCCTCAACACCCACCTGTAGCACCCCCAGGGAGTATTTACAGCCTTAACACCCACCTGTAGCACCCCCAGGGAGTACTTACAGCCTTAACACCCACCTATAGCACCCCCAGGGAGTACTTACAGCCTCAACACCCACCTGTAGAACCCCCAGGGAGTACTTACTGCCTCAACACCCACCTGTAGCAACCCCAGGGAGTACTTACATCCTTAACACTCACCTATAGCACTCCAAGGGAGTACTTACAGCCTCAATACCCACCTGTAGCACCCCCAAGAAGTACTTACAGCCTCAACACCCACATGTAGCACCCCCAAAGAGTTCTTACAGCCTCAACACCCACCTGTAGCACCCCCAGGGAGTACTTACAGCCTCAACATCCACCTGTAGCACCCCCAGGGAGTACTTACAGCCTCAACACCCACCTGTAGCACCCCCACGGAGTACTTACAGCCGTAACACCCACCTGTAGCACCCCCAGGGAGTACTTACAGCCTTAACACTCACGTGTAGCACCCCCAGGGAGTACTTACAGCCTCAACACCCACATGCAGCACCCCCAAAGAGTACTTACAGCCTCAACACCCACCTGTAGCACCCCCAGGGAGTACTTACAGCCTCAACACCCACCTGTAGCACCCCCAGGCAGTACTTCCAGCCTCAACACCCACTTGTAGCACCCCCAGGGAGTACGTACAGCCTCAAAACCCACCTGTAGCACCACCAGGGAGTACTTACAGCCTTAACACCTACCTGTAGCACCCCCAGGGAGTACTTACAGCCTTAACACCCACCTGTAGCACCCCCAGGGAGTACTTACAGCCTTAACACCCACCTGTAGCACCCCCAGAGAGTACTTACAGCCTCAACACCCACCTGCAGCACCCCCAGGGAGTACTTACAGCCTCAAAACCCACCTGTAGCACCCCCAGGGAGTACTTACAGCCTCAACACCCACCTGTAGCACCCCCAGGGAGTACTTACAGCCTTAACACCCACTTGTAGCACCCCCAGGGAGTACTTACAGCCTCAACACCCACCTGTATCATCCCCTGGGAGTACTTACAGCCTTAACACCCACCTGTAGCACCCCCAGGGAGTACTTACAGCCTTAACACCCACCTGTAGCTCCCCCAGGGAGTACTTACAGCCTCAACACCCACCTGTAGCACCCCCAGGGAGTACTTACAGCCTCAACACCCACCTGTAGCACCCCCAGGGAGTACTTGCAGCCTCAACACCCACCTGTAGCACCCCCAGGGATTACTTACAACCTTAACACCCACCTGTACCACCCCCAGGGAGTACTTACAGCCTTAACACCCACCTGTAGCAACCCAGGGAGTACTTACAGCCTCAACACCCACCTGTAGCACCCCCAGGGAGTACTTACAGCCTCAACACCCACTTGTATCACCCCCAGGGAGTACTTACAGCCGTAACACCCACCTGTAGCACCCCCAGGGAGTACTTACAGCCTTAACACTCACCTGTAGCACCCCCAGGGAGTACTTACAGCCTCAACACCCACCTGTAGCATCCCCAGGGAGTACTTACAGCCTCAAAACCCACCTGTAGCACCCCCAGGGAGTACTTACAGCCTTAACACCCATGTGTAGCACCCCCAGGGAGTACCTACAGCCTCAACACCCACCTGTAGCACCCCCAGGGAGTACTTACAGCCTCAACATCCACCTGTAGCACCTCAGGGAGTACTTACAGCCTCAGCACCCACCTGTAGCACTCTCAGGGAGTACTTACAGCTTTAACACCCACCTGTAGCACCCCCAAGGAGTAATTATAGCCTTAACACCCACCTGTAGCACCCCCAGAGAGTACTTACAGCCTCAACACCCACCTGCAGCACCCCCAGGGAGTACTTACAGCCTCAAAACCCACCTGTAGCACCCCCAGGGAGTACTTACAGCCTCAACACCCACCTGTAGCACCCCCAGGGAGTACTTACAGCCTCAACACCCACCTGTAGCACCCCCAGGGAGTACTTACAGCCTCAACACCCACCTGTAGCACCCCCAGGGAGTACTTACAGCCTTAACACCCACCTGTAGCACCCCCAGGGAGTACTTACAGCCTTAACACCCACCTGTACCACCCCCAGGGAGTACTTACAGCCTCAACACCCACCTGTAGCACCCCCAGAGAGTACTTACAGCCTCAACACCCACCTGTAGCACCTCCAGGGAGTACTTACAGCCTCAACACCCACCTGTAGCACCCCCAGGGAGTACTTACAGCCGTAACACCCCCCTGTAGCAACCGCAAGGAGTACTTACAGCCTCAACACCCACCTGTAGCACCCCCAGGGAGTACTTACAGCCTCAACACCCACCTGTAGCACCCCCAGGGAGTACTTACAGCCTCAACACCCACCTGTAGCACCCCAGGGAGTACTTACAGCCTCAACACCCACCTGTAGCACCCCCAGGGAGTACTTACAGCCTCAACACCCACTTGTATCACCCCCAGGGAGTACTTACAGCCGTAACACCCACCTGTAGCACCCCCAGGGAGTACTTACAGCCTTAACACTCACCTGTAGCACCCCCAGGGAGTACTTACAGCCTCAACACCCACCTGTAGCATCCCCAGGGAGTACTTACAGCCTCAACACCCACCTGTAGCACCCCCAGGGAGTACTTACAGCCTTAACACCCACCTGTAGCACCCCCACGGAGTACTTACAGCATTAACAGCCACCTGTAGCACCCCCAGGGATTACTTACAACCTTAACACCCACCTGTACCACCCCCAGGGAGTACTTACAGCCTTAACACCCACCTGTAGCAGGGAGTACTTACAGCCTCAACACCCACCTGTAGCACCCCCAGGGAGTACTTACAGCCTCAACACCCACCTGTAGCACCCCCAGGGAGTACTTACAGCCTCAACACCCACCTGTATCATCCTCTGGGAGTACTTACAGCCGTAACACCCACCTGTAGCACCCCCAGGGAGTACTAACAGCCTTAACACCCACCTGTAGCACCCCCAGGGAGTACTTACAGCCTTAACACCCACCTTTAGCAACCCCAGGGAGTACTTACAGCCTCAACACCCACCTGTAGCACCCCAGGGAGTACTTACAGCCTCAACACCCACCTGTAGCACCCCCAGGGAGTACTTACATCCTTAACATCCACCTATAGCACCCCCAGGGAGTACTTACAGCCTTAACACCCACCTGTAGCACCACCAGGGAGTACTTACACCCTTAACACCCACCTGTAGCACCCCAAGGGAGTAATTACAGCCTTAACACCCACCTGTAGCACCCCGGGAGTACCTACAGCCTCAACACCCACCTGTAGCACCTCCAGGGAGTACTTACAGCCTTAACACCCACCTGTAGCACCCCCAGGGAGTACTTACAGCCTTAACACCCACATGTAGCACCCCCAAAGAGTTCTTACAGCCTCAACACCCACCTGTAGCACCCCCAGGGAGTACTTACAGCCTCAACATCCACCTGTAGCACCCCCAGGGAGTACTTACAGCCTCAACACCCACCTGTAGCACCCCCACGGAGTACTTACAGCCGTAACACCCACCTGTAGCACCCCCAGGGAGTACTTACAGCCTTAACACTCACGTGTAGCACCCCCAGGGAGTACTTACAGCCTCAACACCCACATGCAGCACCCCCAAAGAGTACTTACAGCCTCAACACCCACCTGTAGCACCCCCAGGGAGTACTTACAGCCTCAACATCCACCTGTAGCACCCCCAGGGAGTACTTACATCCTCAACACCCACCTGTAGCACCCCCACGGAGACCTTATAGCCGTAACACCCACCTGTAGCACCCCCAGGGAGTACTTACAGCCTTAACACCCATGTGTAGCACCCCCAGGGAGTACTTACAGCCTCAACACCCACCTGTAGCACCCCCAGGGAGTACTTACAGCCTTCACACCCACGTGTAGCACCCCCAAGAAATACTTACAGCCTCAACACCCACATGTAGCACCCCCAAAGAGTACTTACAGCCTCAACACCCACCTGTAGCACCCCCAGGGAGTACTTACAGCCTCAACATCCACCTGTAGCACCCCCAGGGAGTACTTACAGCCGTAACACCCACCTGTAGCACCCCCAGGGAGTACTTACAGCCTTAACACCCACGTGTAGCACCCCCAGGGAGTACCTACAGCCTCAACACCCACCTGTAGCACCCCCAGGGAGTACTTACAGCCTCAACGCCCACCTGTAGGACACCCAGGGAGTACTTACAGCCTCAACATCCACCTGTAGCACCTCAGGGAGTACTTACTGCCTCAGCACCCACCTGTAGCACCCCCAGGGAGTACTTTCAGCTTTAACACCCACCTGTAGCACCCCCAGAGAGTACTTACAGCCTCAAGACCCACCTGTAGCACCCGCAGGGTGTACTTACAGCCTCAACACCCACCTGTAGCACCCCCAAGGAGTACTTACAGCCTCAACACCCACCTGTAGCACCTCCAGGGAGTACTTACAGCCTCAACACCCACCTGTAGCACCCCCAGGGAGTACTTACAGCCTTAACAGCCACCTGTAGCACCCCCAGGGAGTACTTACAGCCTCAACACCCACCTGCAGCACCCCCAGGGAGTACTTACAGCCTCAAAACCCACCTGTAGCACCCCCAGGGAGTACTTACAGCCTCAACACCCACCTGTAGCACCCCCAGGGAGTACTTACAGCCTTAACACCCACTTGTAGCACCCCCAGGGAGTACTTACAGCCTCAACACCCACCTGTATCATCCCCTGGGAGTACTTACAGCCTTAACACCCACCTGTAGCACCCCCAGGGAGTACTTACAGCCTTAACACCCACCTGTAGCTCCCCCAGGGAGTACTTACAGCCTCAACACCCACCTGTAGCACCCCCAGGGAGTACTTACAGCCTCAACACCCACCTGTAACACCCCCAGGGAGTACTTACAGCCTCAACACCCACCTGTAGCAGCCCCACGGAGTACTTACAGCATTAACAGCCACCTGTAGCACCCCCAGGGATTACTTACAACCTTAACACCCACCTGTACCACCCCCAGGGAGTACTTACAGCCTTAACACCCACCTGTAGCAACCCCAGGGAGTACTTACAGCCTCAACACCCACCTGTAGCACCCCCAGGGAGTACTTACAGCCTCAACACCCACTTGTATCACCCCCAGGGAGTACTTACAGCCGTAACACCCACCTGTAGCACCCCCAGGGAGTACTTACAGCCTTAACACCCACCTGTACCACCCCCAGGGAGTACTTACAGCCTTAACACCCACCTGTAGCAACCCCAGGGAGTACTTACAGCCTCAACACCCACCTGTAGCACCCCCAGGGAGTACTTACAGCCTCAACACCCACTTGTATCACCCCCAGGGAGTACTTACAGCCTTAACACCCACCTGTAGCACCCCCAGGAGTACTTACAGCCTTAACACCCACCTGTAGCACTCCCAGGGAGTACTTACAGCTTTAACACCCACCAGTAGCACCCCCAAGGAGTAATTATAGCCTTAACACCCACCTGTAGCACCCCCGGGGAGTACCTACAGCCTCAACACCCACCTGTAGCACCCCAAGGGAGTACTTACAGCCGTAACACCCACCTGTAGCACCCCCAGGGAGTACTTACAGCCTTAACACCCACATGTAGCACCCCCAAAGAGTTCTTACAGCCTCAACACCCACCTGTAGCACCCCCAGGGAGTACTTACAGCCTCAACATCCACCTGTAGCACCCCCAGGGAGTACTTACAGCCTCAACACCCACCTGTAGCACCCCCACGGAGTACTTACAGCCGTAACACCCACCTGTAGCACCCCCAGGGAGTACTTACAGCCTTAACACTCACGTGTAGCACCCCCAGGGAGTACTTACAGCCTCAACACCCACATGCAGCACCCCCAAAGAGTACTTACAGCCTCAACACCCACCTGTAGCACCCCCAGGGAGTACTTACAGCCTCAACATCCACCTGTAGCACCCCCAGGGAGTACTTACATCCTCAACACCCACCTGTAGCACCCCCACGGAGACCTTATAGCCGTAACACCCACCTGTAGCACCCCCAGGGAGTACTTACAGCCTTAACACCCATGTGTAGCACCCCCAGGGAGTACTTACAGCCTCAACACCCACCTGTAGCACCCCCAGGGAGTACTTACAGCCTTCACACCCACGTGTAGCACCCCCAAGAAATACTTACAGCCTCAACACCCACATGTAGCACCCCCAAAGAGTACTTACAGCCTCAACACCCACCTGTAGCACCCCCAGGGAGTACTTACAGCCTCAACATCCACCTGTAGCACCCCC
The DNA here is from genome assembly GCA_032716605.1 of Paralithodes platypus. NCBI lineage: Eukaryota > Metazoa > Arthropoda > Malacostraca > Decapoda > Lithodidae > Paralithodes > Paralithodes platypus. The sequence goes on from JAVRFV010000230.1 coordinate 14,490, forward strand.
AGGGAGTACTTACAGCCGTAACACCCACCTGTAGCACCCCCAGGGAGTACTTACAGCCTTAACACCCACGTGTAGCACCCCCAGGGAGTACCTACAGCCTCAACACCCACCTGTAGCACCCCCAGGGAGTACTTACAGCCTCAACGCCCACCTGTAGGACACCCAGGGAGTACTTACAGCCTCAACATCCACCTGTAGCACCTCAGGGAGTACTTACTGCCTCAGCACCCACCTGTAGCACCCCCAGGGAGTACTTTCAGCTTTAACACCCACCTGTAGCACCCCCAGAGAGTACTTACAGCCTCAAGACCCACCTGTAGCACCCGCAGGGTGTACTTACAGCCTCAACACCCACCTGTAGCACCCCCAGGGAGTACTTACAGCCTCAACACCCACCTGTAGCACCCCCAGGGAGTACTTACAGCCTCAACACCCACTTGTAGCACCCCCAGGGAGTATGCACAGCCTCAACACCCACCTGTAGCACCCCCAGGGAGTACTTACAGCCTTAACACCCACCTGTAGCACCCCCAGGGAGTACTTACAGCCTTAACACCCACCTGTACCACCCCCAGGGAGTACTTACAGCCTTAACACCCACCTGTAGCACCCCCTGGGAGTACTTACAGCCTCAACACCCACCTGTAGCACCTCCAGGGAGTACTTACAGCCTCAACACCCACCTGTAGCACCCCCAGGGAGTACTTACAGCCTTAACAGCCACCTGTAGCACCCCCAGGGAGTACTTACAACCTTAACACCCACCTGTATCACCCCTAGGGAGTACTTACAGCCTTACTACCCACCTGTAGCAACCCCAGGGAGTACTTACAGCCTCAACACCCACCTGTAGCACCCCCAGGGAGTACTTACAGCCTCAACACCCACCTGTAGCACCCCCAGGGAGTACTTACAACCTTCTCCTTTTCCTACAGCCTCCTTCTATGGAAAAGAGAAAACATAAAAAATTGTGCGAATTCTAGGAGCCAATAATTACTTACAGCACTTTGCACTAGTTGTAATGGATTCACTAACAAAATACACCTTCAGAGGTCAAGGTGTAGCTTACATTATAATATATTTAGAAGAATTTAAATTGTTGTGTGTTGTGTCAAAAAAAAAAAAAAAAAAAAAAAGACACAGACACACACATACACTCTGATGCACAATTGACTTACTCCGACATACATACGCATATTTACTGGACACAATACGAACACCCATTTACACATACAAGCACACAAGTCTTACACCCGCCATACCCGGACCTTATGAACCGGTTATATTCCACCACAAATATTCTCCTATTGACGTCATAAGAAGGCTTCACAATACTGGATATCAAGGTCGTCTTCTTCCTCTTCTTATTATTATTTTCTTCTTCTTATACTTATTCTTTCTTCTTTTTCCTCTTCCTATGCTTCTTCTTCTTCCTCTTCTTCTTCTTCTTCTTCCTCTTATTTTATTTCTTCTTCTTCTTCTTCTTCTTCTTCTTCTTCTTTTGTGGTCGGCCGCATATATTTCCATCTCAGCCACGCCTTCAAATCCGCTTCCTCCCTTTAGGAAAAGTCAGGAAAATGATGGGGGAAAAAAGTAGATATTTGCAGGTAGAAACGGTTGTCTGCTAACAAAGCCATATAACTGAATCGTGCTATTAAATCTACAATAGATTATCCACTATTATTAGGCCAAAATCATTACTCTTACACTCTTTTAACTAAAATCAAAGGACTAAAGGAAATGTGTTATAAATGTTGACAGGTATTCCCTGGCTGGCTCTGTATACTGTTGAGCGTTGTGGACGGTTTATGTAGCCAGTATACGGAGTCCTGACTTAACCTTAAGGAGAGCTTTGTATTTACTTGTATATATTTGTTAATTTATTTGATTATTTTTTATTTATAGTTTCCTCCCAAGACCACCATTAAGCTTTTAAAAATACCCCCAAGACCCCCATTCGAGATGAATGTATACATTTTTCAGTAGACAAATTTCCCGGCCGAAGGTCGATTCCTCCTAAATTACAGGCTTGCTATTGCTCGCCAGGAAAAAACCAGATCTAAAGGGAACAAAAAGTATTAAAATCGCCAAAATGTTGGGGCTGAACATGAGGGCGAAGGGGTTCCAGAAAAACCAAACCCCTTAAGTTTTTCTATCGTGTTTTAAAGTTAACCCTATATGGTGCGAGACTGGTCATTATGGAATCTCCCTGTTTCACTACATTAGTTTCCAGATTTTAAGACATTTTACCTCATTAGTTCGGCGATAATAAGACGCTTCACTCCATTCAGGTGTCTATTTTTTCTGGGCGAACGATATTGTGCCTGCAATTTAGGAGACATTAAGACACATTTTATTATTGAATTTTTTTCGTAATTAGCTACAAAGGGGGTCTGGGGGGCGTTAATCTTAGTCTAGGGGGCAAACTATAAACACATTGCTTGAAAAGATCAAAAGCTGTCAACACTCAATAATTATTAACCCTTTTGTACCGGCGATGTCTTTTTATATTTATGTTAACTATATTTAGACGATTTTGTGCAGCTTAAGAAGGATCTGTGGTAGCAAAAAGGGTTAAGTGAGATAGTTCTAAGCCTGTTGATTGCTGGAAGCCCTTTTTAAACTGAATAAAATTATCTAACAGTAGCCAAAATGCAATGAAAAAAACGTCACCGGTACAGAAGGAGGTTAAAGACAATCCTAATACCCCCCCTCCCAACACGCCGCACCATGACGAAGATTTGACTATATTCTGGTTACCTTTAGACGATTTTCTATAGCTTATAATCTACCTCTAGGACTCAAAGGTGTAATTCCAATATCAATAAACCCTCTAAATAACAGAATCTGTGTGAAACTGCATAAAACCATCTACTTGCAGCCAGAATCTAAAGTGAACAGACGTGATCGTGGTGAAGGTGTTACAGGGATGTCAACACATATCTCAGGACTCCCTTCTCCTTAATGTTTACCCCATTAGTTTTGAGATTTTAAGACGTTCATGTATGGTTGTCATGTGAAGCTACAACAACCTTGATAATCCTTTCTTGCACAAGAATGTAGAATAAAAGTCCAGAGATAAGTTTATAGGTTCTTATTAGCCAAAGATACAGAGAGCTGGGGTGGCACTGCTATGCTGAGTGCCGACCGGATGTTACTGATGAAAACATGTGCAGCGGTGCCGGATATATTTGGTGCAACTCTGCCGATACTACAGAGTACGGTATATTATCATGGGATATTAAACAATGATAGTATTGCCCTGAAAGTACATGTGTGTATGTTGCAATATGATTAAGGCATGTGTACACTCTGTATATATGTTGTGTGTGCACTTAACCTATATCAACAGTTCACTCCATTAGTTTGGTGATGTTAAGACTTTTTGTGCCATTTAAGTATCGATTTTTTTCCCTGACAAGCGATAGCAAGCCTGTAATTTAGGAGTAACCGGCCTTTGGGCGGGACATATTTCTACCGAATCATGCAACATTGATCTCGATGGGGGGCCTTGGTTATGTTTTAAGCTTGGTGGAGGTCTTGGGAGGAAACTAAAGAATATATTAACCCATACAGTACCAGGGTCGTCCTTTTTATCATATGCTGGCAACTATTAGATAATATTAATTAGCTTAGGAAGAACCTCGAGCAATCAATAGGCTTCAAAATATCTCAACCAACCCTTTTAACTACCATACATCCTTTGTAAGCTGCGTAATAATGTCAAAATACAAAATATAGCTAGAATATAATAATAACACTCCGCTGGTACTCAAAGGGTTAAATTCATAAATAAATGCAGAAATATATACCAATCTGACCTCAATGTTGTGCAGATGTGGCCATCATTCCACGCTGGCATAAATTGTGGGTACGAAAAGGTGTGAAAAGGGTATAGAAAGTGTCTTTAACCCGTTGCCTGCGGGAGACGTTCCCAAACGCCATGGCAATTTATAGAAATTTACAGGCTATTAAAGCCTCTTAAAGCCTGTAGAATCGAGTGCGAGGGAGTGGGAGCGTGACAGGCCACACATCCTTCCCCCAGCCAGGCAGCCGCAGCACTGAGGGCTCTGAGTCAGAGTCTCACGAGATATACAGCGCTGCCAAAGGCAAATGTAGCGCGACATTAGCGATAATTGCTCATTTTAGCGAATATCTATGGTAGCGCTGCGGGTGAACCCCGCCAGCTACGAAGCTTGTTTTGGTGTCATTTTTAGGTTATTTTCTTCTAGGTTTTGGCTAATTACATTTAACCCTCTCCGACATATGACGCGATTTTGAGCCGATTAGGGATACTTTAAAGCCTTTGTTACCATCAGGGGTATTTAGAAACCTTTAGTTTAGTTACTTCAACCTCTGCAGTTGTCTTTGAGTTAGCTGTGGGCAGAAAACAAATTTGGAGAGGTAATTATAAGAGTGAGAGAACTCTATTTCTTATTGCTAATCTGGCAACCTCTGCATCATATGTGTGTGAAAGGGTTAATTTAATTCAGAAACTTGCCTAATCAATAAGGAGTGCCTGAATGAGCCCTAATATGGCGTAAATAGGCGGAAATATGCCCGCAGCCAAAGTGTTAAGGGGAGATGGGCCGTTTTTCTGTTCCCTATTCTCCCTCGTTTTAAGCCCAATTTGTTTTGAGATTTTAAGACGTTCGGCCCATTAGTTTGACGATTTTAAGACCTTTCGCCCCATTTCATTGTCAATTTTAAGACCTTTCGTGCCATTTAGGTGTCAATTTTTTCCTGGCGATCGAAAGCGAGTGAAATTTTAAGAGAAACCGGCCTTCGGCCGGGAAATTTTTCTACCGAAAAATTTACAAATTTATCTTGAAGGGGGATCTAGGGTAGGGACTGTTTTTCTAAGCTACTGTAGATGGAGGTCTAGCAAGGAAACTAAAAAATAAAGGAATACATTAATTAATAGACCAAAAAAACGGCCTATCTCTCCTTAATAATATACCATTTTAAAGGTATATTGGTAGAAATAAACTCATCTATTATAAGAATAGATCACTATACCTATATCACTATACCTAATGAGTGTGTATGCTTTGCTATATCTTTTGATTAATACAGTGCATGTCATATCCTTATTGTCCAACAGGCAGATGTGTGAGGATCAATATTATAGTATAATTTTTCTAACTTGCTTTCATATATAATCATTTTTAAGTTCACAAAGGTCCGTCTATGAAGTTGTATCTAAATCGACTGTATTGTCTATTTCCTAACAAGTACCTATCAACATCTGAATCTATTGTATTATCTATTTCCCAACAATTATCTATAAACATCTGAGTATTGTATTTTCTATTTCCTAACAATTACCTATAAACATCTGAGTCTATTGTATTGTCTATTTCCCAACAATTACCTATAAACATCTGAGTCTACTGTATTGTCTATTTCCTAACAATTACCTATAAACAGCTGATTCTATTGTATTACCTATTTCCCAACAATTACCTATAAACATCTGAGTCTATTGTATTGTCTATTTCCCAACAATTACCTATAAACATCTGAGTCTATTGTATTGTCTATTTCCCAACAATTACCTATAAATATCTGAGTCGATATTTGAAATAACGAGGAAAGATGGTGGAAACACAACACCACCAAGAACCAACATTACCACCCATGCCACCACACCCCCGAGGAAAGAAGTCCCAAGCGCCACACCACCAGAGTACGCCCGAGTCGCCTCCATCACGCCCGCACTTCCCCCAACACCAGGAAAGGACATCATAGTCTCCATTAGGAATCCGGGCAGTGACATGATCATGAAGGACCGGAAAGAAGGCAAAGCAAGCAAAAACTTGCATAAGTCATATACCACCATGCACCCTTCTTGCTCCAAGCCGCACCACCGGCGTGACAGTGAACACCAAAGGGGCTACCCCAGCCGCCCCAGACCCTCCCCCCATCACAACCGCCCTTCTTGCACAGAGAAGGAACACCGGTAAGCACCGGTAAGAATATGACAGGCAAAGTTAAGATGTATACAGTTGCAAAGCTCTTAAAAACACACTTCACTGAAAGTTTTTTTAAGAGCGGGATGATTTTGGCTATTACCAAATAAACTACTAAAGCACTGGCATATAAAGGTTTGTTTGAGATTTTTAGATCTTGGCTCTACAAAGGAATTATTATTGAATCACCATGGTGGCCACTCAATATTAAATCTTCGCCTCGAACATCAGGAATTACTGTCGATAAAGAAAGCTGTACTGACGTTGCGCTTTAGTGGTAGTAAACCGAACCTTGATAATACTTGTTAGAAGTTCACGCACTGGCAATTGGCTTCTAAGTTTGGGCTCACGAGATACCGTAACACTAGCATAACACTCTGCATAGAGTCGATACGATACGCTGTCCCAGGCACTGACAATAAGACATGTACAGTATGTGTAAAAGGCCCAAATAAAATCCATCCAAAGTCCCTGAAAGACTTATAAAGGTCAGGACAGTTAAGAGAAGTTGCATATCAACCCTCTTACGTTAGTCCGATGATACGATATGTATAGCACTGGCAGAACAGACTCGTATTCATTTAAGGCCCCAAACCCAAGAGTACAGTAAGGTTCTTAATTAACGACTCTTGTAAGGTCAGGATAGTTGAGCGAGACAGTATAGCACTGGTATAACTTCTCACGTTAATCCGATGATATGTTACATATAACGCTGGTGGAACATAACGTATTCATTTAAGACCCAAACCCAAGAGTTCTACAACATCTTCCATCCTGCTGTCATCACCACATGACAGGATCACCACCACAGTCCAAGAACCTCGTCGGAAGTGCCACGGAAGTGCAATATCGCCGGAAGTGCATAGTGTCATCCCCCTGGAACTTATTGTGGATCCTCAATCGTGATCGGAAACTTGTGTATATATCTATTCATGTCTGACTGTAACTCTGTATTATATTATAGTTACATTGAATAAGATACTCTATATTTGTACTCTATATTATATTTATCCTCTATTACCTTTGTGCATGTGTTCATGTAGATTGAACTTCTCCAGTCGAGTAAGAACCTACCTAAATAGTACAGTTAACCCCAGCAAAATCCTGGCATAACAATGATTGTATTGTTTATTTCCTAACAATTACCTACAACCATCTGAGTCTATTGAATTGTCTATTTCCCATCAATTACCTATACACATCTGAGTCTACTGTATTGTCTATTTCCTAACAATTACCTATACACATCTGAGTCTACTGTATTGTCTATTTCCCAATAATTACCTATAAACATCTGAGTCTACTGTATTGTCTATTTCCTAACAATTACCTATAAACATCTGAGTCTACTGTATTGTCTATTTCCCAATAATTACCTATAAACATCTGAGTCTACTGTATTGTCTATTTCCCAACAATTACCTATAAACATCTGAGTCTACTGTATTGTCTATTTCCTAACAATTACCTATAAACATCTGAGTCTACTGTATTGTCTATTTCCTAACAATTACCTATAAACATCTGAGTCTACTGTATTGTCTATTTCCCAACAATTACCTATAAACAGCTGATTCTATTGTATTACCTATTTCCCAACAATTACCTATAAACATCTGAGTCTACTGTATTGTCTATTTCCTAACAATTACCTATAAACAGCTGATTCTATTGTATTACCTATTTCCCAACAATTACCTATAAACATCTGAGTCTATTGTATTGTCTATTTCCCAACAATTACCTATAAACATCGCGAAATTGGTGGAGTCTGGACACATTTGGTTACCCTCCCTTCCCCCTCCCTCCTTCCCCTTTCTTCCCACGCATATAATGTTGATTGATTGATTGAATCATAAATTTGTACTTGATTGCCAAAAAGGAGGCCTACAAGTTAAAGCCATCTATACAGGATACATTGATTGACTGAACATCTCAATGGAACCTTCAACCTAACTACAGTTTATTCATTATACTGAGGCCAGAAATCTTGGCCACTAACCTTTATAACTCGGAAAGGACTAGAGTAATCCAGTTAATGTTTCTACCATTTGGGAAGAGTCAGTCAGGGAATAAGTTTGCAAATTTACAGCCCATTTGCCGGTAGGGTTTTTTGGCTAACAGAGGACAGGGGTTAATAGTTCTGACTATAAGCAAGTTTAGGAGACGTTAGGTTATATTTTGGTATATCTATTTATTCAACCATATATGTTTTTAGTTTTCTTGCTAGGTCTCCATCAACCTTTAACCCCCCCCCCCCCTCCCCCTTTCAAGATAAAGTTGCACATTTTTCGGTAGAACATTTTTCCGGCCGAATGCCGGTTCCTCTTTTAATGACAGGCTCGATACCGCTCGCCAGGAAAAAATCGACACCTAAATGGCACAAAAGGTATTAATATTGACAACAAAAATGGAGCGAAAAGTTTTAAAATCGCCAAACTGGTGAGATGAACGTCTTAAAAATCTCATATCTAATGGGCTAATCATAAGGGAGAAGGGGGTCCAGTAAAACCTAATACGTCCCCTTAAGGATGACAGTAGGTATGTAGTGGTCCATGGTGTGAGCAACTCCCCCCTCCCAGCAACTGTGAGCAACACAATAAATATAATGAAGGACGGAAGAGCCGCAGGGGACTCTGGAATTGTCAGTGAGATGATAAAGGCATCAGGTGACATAGGAATGAGAATGGTCACGGACCTAATTTACTCCATTGTTAAGGAAAAGAGGATCCCTGTTGTTTGGCATACAAGTGATAAAATAAATATTTATATAAGGGAAAGCTGATTTATTTATATAAGGTTACCCCTATCTAAAGAATACATGTTTCCCTTATATAAATATTACAGGGGCCTGAAAATGCTTGACCAAGTCATTAAAGACTGTAAGAGTCCATGAAGGCATCATTAGGCAAAGCATTTGTAACGACGATAAGCAGTTTGGTTCCATGCTAGTGTGTGATGCAATCAATTCTATCGTTATAGTCAGGCAGTTGCAGGAAAGGTATTTACATAAAGATTGGAAGCTGTGTTTTGTTATTGTGGACCAGGATAAGGCCTTTAATAGCGTTTCCAGGAATCTTGTGAAGTGAGCTATGAAAAAGCTCGGTGTGGAAGAGTAACTGGTTCTTATGACAATGAAGATATATATGGGGCTTCACGAACGGCAGTGAGAGGAGTGAATAGTGTATTGAGCGAAAATTATATGTTTAGTGTTGGAGTCCATCAGGGCTCTGTGTTAAGCCCACTTCTCTTTGCTAAGGTCCTGGAGATGCTATCTAGGGATGTTTCAGAGCTTGGGAACTGCAGATGGCCTAGTACTTATTGCTGAGGCTGATATCAATAGCTGGAGGAAGGGCATGGCAATAATGGTTTAAAAGTAAATATAAATAAAACCATAGTCATGAACAGCAAAGTAGGATGAGGAAAGATAGTAATAAAATAATGGTGGACATCCATGTGCAGTATGTAGCAAAGGAGTGCGCATACAGCCGTACACTCAATTAAATGTAACAAATGACGTTACTGGGTCCACCATGGGAAGAAGTGATGTAGCCTACTAGGATATAAGGACCTCTGCTGAGGAAGGAGTCTGAGATAGAGAAATTTGCATGTGTAATATCCAAGCAGGAGCTCATGTTGAATAACTTGCCCATAAGTGTCAATGTTGGCAGTGAGTCGCTGGAGAAAGTGAATATATTATGCAGCTTGGGAGGTATAATAATAATAATAATAATAATAATAATATTTATTCAGTTAGCATTTTACAATGTTGGTACCACATAATATGTTACAAATATGACATGTACCAGCCTTGCATAATTCCAACTAAGGATAGCCCAATAAGGCTGTTAGGCGTATTTCCATTGGGGTCCTTGTGGGATTAGGTTAGCTGGGGAAAAAGGGGAGGATAAAAAAAAGTAGATACTTTAGAGAAAGTATTTCTAGGGGGTTATTTTAAGGTACCTTACATCCTATATTAATTATCAGTAATCAGTAATCCGTAATAATTTCAGTTTGTTTTGCCTATCTCTTATGTCGTATTTAGTAGTAGACATAAGCTTGGTGCTCCCTTCTCGCAGCTGTCCGGCTCAGGTGCTCCTTCAAGCTACGTCTGAAGGAATACAGTGTTCTCTTTTCACGGACTGACTGAGGTAGGTACCATCTCTGCCGACTGGGGGCTTTAGCTACCACTATTAGGCTACCAGAGATAAGTGTGGTTGGGTAAAGTTCAAAGAACTTCTGCCAATTCTAACCATAAGAAAATGTCCACTCCTCTTGAAGGGAAAAGTGTATTATACTGTAGTACAAGTGCAATGACCTATGCTTCAGAAATGTGGCCAGTTAAAATTATTGCTATCAACAGAATAGAATATAATGAAAAGAGAATGGTGAGATGGATGCTTGGAGCTAAACTACAACTTCTGCAAGGTAGGATACCTAGTGAGGACTGAGGAAGCAGTTTGGTATAAAGAGTATATAATATGCTTGAGCAAATCTAGTTATTGGTGAGTAAGCCCTAGAGGCTTGTGCCCGGACCAAAAACCTGACAACTGGGACAGCCCTAAATAGGGCTGCCAGGAATGCGCCATTAGGATGTGAGACTGAAACTGTACCTCATGTGGACCACTCGCTATATAAAATTATATAATATGTTGTTTTGTTTTGTTGTTAGGTCCGTGTGAATCGAGGACCTCTAGGGTTTATTCATGTCGTTGTTGTCGTTGTTAGGGCGATGCTTATTAAAAAAGGCTATTTCTGAGTTATTACTGAACCAAATTTAATTATTTTTCATATACATACAGGTATATCTATCCTCTAGGCCGTAACGGAGCCCTTTATTTAAATTTCGGCCTGGGCGCCCCTAAAATCGACCCCTTCTGCAGTAGTGCTACATTTATCAAAAATGGCTTTTTCTCAGTTACTACTGAACCAAATTTAATGACCTTACACATGCATATACATGTGTATCTATAATCTATCTACTAGGCTGTAACAAAGCTCTTTGTTTCAATTCCGCTCTGGGTACCCCCGAAATAGCCACCTTCTGCGGTAGTGGGACGCTAATCAAAATTTGCTAATTCTCAGTTATTACTAAGCCAAATTTAATCAATTTACACACACATATACTCGAATATATCCTCTAGGCCTTAACAGACACCTTTTCTTAAATTTCGCTTTGGGCACCCCGCTAATCGGCGCCTTATGCAGTAGTGGTGAAAAGTGAAATGGACACCGGTTTGGAAATTGCTAAGGCATATTTTATAGAACTCCATATACATAGACGCTTACTTATTGTTCAGGTTGTAAGAGGGCACTTTTAATATACTTCACTCTTGGCAGTTAGCTATAGAGCCCCTTCTACAGGAGTTGATTGCAAATCAACAGAGCTGGGCACCACAAACAAAAAGTCTACCAGAGATAAGTGTGGTTGGGTAAAGTTCAAAGAACTTCTGCCAATTCTAACCATAAGAAAATGTCCACTCCTCTTGAAGGGAAAAGTGTATTATACTGTAGTACAAGTGCAATGACCTATGCTTCAGAAATGTGGCCAGTTAAAATTATTGCTATCAACAGAATAGAATATAATGAAAAGAGAATGGTGAGATGGATGCTTGGAGCTAAACTACAACTTCTGCAAGGTAGGATACCTAGTGAGGAGCTGAGGAAGCAGTTTGGTATAAAGAGTATATAATATGCTTGAGCAAATCTAGTTATTGGTGAGTAAGCCCTAGAGGCTTGTGCCCGGACCAAAAACCTGACAACTGGGACAGCCCTAAATAGGGCTGCCAGGAATGCGCCATTAGGATGTGAGACTGAAACTGTACCTCATGTGGACCACTCGCTATATAAAATTATATAATATGTTGTTTTGTTTTGTTGTTAGGTCCGTGTGAATCGAGGACCTCTAGGGTTTATTCATGTCGTTGTTGTCGTTGTTAGGGCGATGCTTATTAAAAAGGCTATTTCTGAGTTATTACTGAACCAAATTTAATTATTTTTCATATACATACAGGTATATCTATCCTCTAGGCCGTAACGGAGCCCTTTATTTAAATTTCGGCCTGGGCGCCCCTAAAATCGACCCCTTCTGCAGTAGTGCTACATTTATCAAAAATGGCTTTTTCTCAGTTACTACTGAACCAAATTTAATGACCTTACACATGCATATACATGTGTATCTATAATCTATCTACTAGGCTGTAACAAAGCTCTTTGTTTCAATTCCGCTCTGGGTACCCCCGAAATAGCCACCTTCTGCGGTAGTGGGACGCTAATCAAAATTTGCTAATTCTCAGTTATTACTAAGCCAAATTTAATCAATTTACACACACATATACTCGAATATATCCTCTAGGCCTTAACAGACACCTTTTCTTAAATTTCGCTTTGGGCACCCCGCTAATCGGCGCCTTATGCAGTAGTGGTGAAAAGTGAAATGGACACCGGTTTGGAAATTGCTAAGGCATATTTTATAGAACTCCATATACATAGACGCTTACTTATTGTTCAGGTTGTAAGAGGGCACTTTTAATATACTTCACTCTTGGCAGTTAGCTATAGAGCCCCTTCTACAGGAGTTGATTGCAAATCAACAGAGCTGGGCACCACAAACAAAAAGTCTACCAGAGATAAGTGTGGTTGGGTAAAGTTCAAAGAACTTCTGCCAATTCTAACCATAAGAAAATGTCCACTCCTCTTGAAGGGAAAAGTGTATTATACTGTAGTACAAGTGCAATGACCTATGCTTCAGAAATGTGGCCAGTTAAAATTATTGCTATCAACAGAATAGAATATAATGAAAAGAGAATGGTGAGATGGATGCTTGGAGCTAAACTACAACTTCTGCAAGGTAGGATACCTAGTGAGGAGCTGAGGAAGCAGTTCGGTATAAAGAGTATATAATATGCTTGAGCAAATCTAGTTATTGGTGAGTAAGCCCTAGAGGCTTGTGCCCGGACCAAAAACCTGACAACTGGGACAGCCCTAAATAGGGCTGCCAGGAATGCGCCATTAGGATGTGAGACTGAAACTGTACCTCATGTGGACCACTCGCTATATAAAATTATATAATATGTTGTTTTGTTTTGTTGTTAGGTCCGTGTGAATCGAGGACCTCTAGGGTTTATTCATGTCGTTGTTAGGGCGATGCTTATTAAAAAAGGCTATTTCTGAGTTATTACTGAACCAAATTTAATTATTTTTCATATACATACAGGTATATCTATCCTCTAGGCCGTAACGGAGCCCTTTATTTAAATTTCGGCCTGGGCGCCCCTAAAATCGACCCCTTCTGCAGTAGTGCTACATTTATCAAAAATAGCTTTTTCTCGGTTACTACTGAACCAAATTTAATGACCTTACACATGCATATGCATGTGTATCTATAATCTATCTACTAGGCTGTAACAAAGCTCTTTGTTTCAATTCCGCTCTGGGTACCCCCGAAATAGCCACCTTCTGCGGTAGTGGGACGCTAATCAAAATTTGCTAATTCTCGGTTATTACTAAGCCAAATTTAATCAATTTACACACACATATACTCGAATATATCCTCTAGGCCTTAACAGACACCTTTTCTTAAATTTCGTTTTGGGCGCCCCGCTAATCGGCGCCTTATGCAGTAGTGATGAAAAGTGAAATGGACACCGGTTTGGAAATTGCTAAGGCATATTTTATAGAACTCCATATACATAGACGCTTACTTATTGTTCAGGTTGTAAGAGGGCACTTTTAATATACTTCACTCTTGGCAGTTAGCTATAGAGCCCCTTCTACAGGAGTTGATTGCAAATCTTTGAAATCAAACTATCTGTCTTTTGGGATTTTTGCTTTGCCAATTTCATGCACATGCATCCTACTGTACTCTGATCTATTCCTTGACCATATCCTTGTCTAATCACCAACATCAGCCCAGGGCACCTCGCCACTGTCTCCCTTAACCCGGGAGCTGCGGGGAGACTCTTAAGAGTTCCCCCGGCGCACTGCGGGAAGACTCTTAAGAGTCAGAGAAAATAAAAATCAACTTTTGACATCGAAAAAAAAATATTTTTTTATATTTTTTTTTTTATTTTTTTTTTTTTTTTGGCCCCTGGGCCATGCAAAATCTCAGTCCTCTACCTCCCCTCCTTCCCCACTTTCCTCCTCTCCTTCAGTTATCACCTATTTTCCCTGTTATTCCCTTATTCTGAGGTATATTTTCGTGCTAACATTAGAAATCCGATTGGAGGGTGTGGTCATCACTGATAGCAAGCGAGTGCAAGAGAGAGAGAGAGAGTATCGATCGACTGCGTCTCAGTGGCCTTGGGGGAAATTGGCGGGAAAGCAGATTGCCTCACCCATACATTATACAACTCGCGGGCTATATCTCCGATTTTGACCATCCAAACGCTGTTTTCACTCGTTTTATTGTTGTTTCAGGTTAATACCTTTATAATCAACCCATAATAGGCGCATATGGATAAATATTAATGCTATTAATGGCACAATGAATATTTTAGTGACGGAAACACCTCAAATACGTCAGCACAGGGGGACGTTTCCAATTACCCCCATGCGCACTTCAGAGGTTAAGGGGACCATCCAAACTGAAAAACTAGAAATCCTGAAAATACCATTAGGTGTTTACTCAACAAGAGTAAACATCCCTTCATACGCCAGTGAAAGGTTATTAGTGAAAACCCATTGGAAATTGTTTTTTTGTTTATGTTTTCCAAATTTGTCCTGTAATTCTAAAAACGTTATATAGCGAACTTTGCAATTGACATGCTCAGTAACTACTAGTCGTACGAGGATCATACATATATAAATGGAAAGAGCGTAAGCTACTCTACAACCTCCCATACGTGTTATCTTCTACTTTGCCGTGTTTCTGCGTAAGATATTGTCAAAATAAAAAATATAATAAATTTTTTTCACCTAATTACCTTAGACTTTCACATATTTTTCTCAAAAACTGTTTTGTCGCACTTTGGGATCTTATAATAAATGCATTATATATTCGACCTATAGAAATTGGAAAGGGAATTAGAAACACTACATTTGCCGCAGGGCTAATTTACTCTAGCTAACTTTGTTTGGTTGCAGCATGTTGTCACAATCGTAAAATTCCCCCGAAAATGTTCACCTTAATATAATCACCTAAATCCAAAAATACACAAAATATATAAAATGTTTTCAGCAATAACTACAGACACACCTATTGTGAGTTGTTTGATCACATACAGCAGGTGCTACAGGGATTTCTGTAGGAGTTTAATCGTCATATAGCTTTCAACCTATGTTTTACCTAAATTGAAAGAAAAAAGCATAAAAAAAAAAAAAAAAAATTGACCTCGTATTATGGTCACATACACCTGTGCCAAATTATATTTACATTGGAAGTACAGTAAGACCTGGAAGTTGGGTAATAAAACCTGGAAGTTGGGTAATAAACTGGACGGTCCCCTTAACAGGAGTGACGTAAAATGATATCGGATATTTCTATGTGATTAATGAACCACATAGTTATTATAGTGTACATACTGTACATATACTTCCAATAAATAATAGGATCCAACATATCGGCCATGGTGCTCCACCACAGGGCCCCTTCTATAGGAGTGACAGAAAGTTAAAATGGTTATTTTGGGGAGACATTAATTATTTTTTAGTTGCACATGTAGATAATCTCATGTATTTCTTAGACATAATGGTTGGAGTCCTATTTTCTAATTTTGCCCAGGGTGCCACACTGTTGGTTCCCTTCAGGAGTGACAGCAAATTTGATCCAGTGTTAATGAAATACATTACGTGCAACTGCACATGATTGTGATTACCTGCGCCAACGAAGTTTGAGAAGGTTATGTTTTTTCCTCCATTTGTTTGTGTTTTTGTCTTTGTTTATTTGTTTGTCTGTCTGTAAACAAGAATATAGGTTTGAGTCCCGGAGGGAAGAATGAAAACCTAATATTTAGTAGTGGCCCCGAAATCATTGACGACATGCCTATTAGTATAATAGTCCCCTTTCAAGCACCCGCGGTCAGCTTGTTTGAAACACCCGCCGCAAGGGAAAGAGTACTACATCATTAGTGTAACGCTAATTCTCTTCTGGGATCGTCTTTATGATTGGGTACTCACTACGAAAAAACTTTGTAAAAAATGAAAAAGAACAAATAACTTAAAATTTGTTATATTAAGGTTTTCCAACTCGTGGATGTCTTTAGTGGATTTTACCCGACGCTGAACCAAGCGGCGCCATTCTCCCTTCAATGACATATCAAGATTAAACTCAAGACATCAACGAATGGGAAGGGGATGGAAGGGAGGGCCCTACATCGTCAATGATTTCGGGGCCACTACTAATTATTAGGTTTTCATTCTTCTCTCCGGGACTCAAACCTATAATTTATTAGTGGCCCCTCCATCATTGACGAAATGCCTGATATCTCAAGTCTGGAGGGGGACATTCGTGACAATATAAAAAACCACTAACAAACTACCATAGGTAGAGAAAAAAAAAACATATAACAAACTTAAGTCTTTATTGTTTACATACAATAATATAGAAAAAATGGAAAGAAAGCAGTGCGACTTCGAAGAAGAGCTGCTTAATAGTACCCATATACAGGTACATCTGTTAAAGAATATCACATTGAGATTCAATAAAATTTGTTTTCCAAGAACATTCTTTTATTCTTCTCCAACCTTGTAAAGGCACAAATAAATCATTTGATTATATCTTATGTCCCTAATAATAATTTTTACATACCATAATTATACTTTGTACAATTTATACTTAATATCCTATAGTTGCAACTATGATAGATATCTTATAATTTTTTTTTTTTTTTTTTTGAGCTGCATAACCAGCTCGATTTATCAAATATCACAGCTCGTGAACTTATCACATAGTCCGGCGAAGGGTCTAGGGGTCTCCAGGGTCTGAGCTCTCCAGCCCCCCCCCCCCCCCCACCCCCCCCCCTCCCTCCTTTTCACCATTAAGAATTAAACTTAAAATTAGTAGCACATAGACCAACTAGACCCTCTGGCGTAAGGCCACACAGGTCAATTTTGGTTTATCCAAAGCCACAGACAGGTATCGCGTCATGAAAGTATGATTGGACGCTCACAACTTAGTGTTAGCTATGTCATCAATTGAGTAATTTTGCAAAAATCGTAAAGAGACTGCCCATTTTCTGATGTTGTGGGCCCTTCCCACTACACCAGGATTACTTTCACGATTTACATCTACGAGCACGGAGGCCAATTTTCTTCTCGTGACACGATTACGGTACTAGAGATAGACCGAATATTTGTTTCTTATTCGTATGGGCGAATATTCGCAATGTTTTTCAATATTCGTATTCGTATTCGTATTCGTATTTGCATTTCCATTCATAGCTATTTGCAAACATGCGAATATTTTCACGAAACCAATAGAAGATATACAAATATGCAAAATATTAAATTTTAAAGTCAAGAGTGTGCAAAATATAAATATGTTCTAATATATAACTAGGAACCCCAAAAGGTTCACCAAACCCAAATATACGAAGCATTTGTTGATGTTTTAAACAAAATAAAATAAAGAACAACAGCTTGCGTTCACTTGTACGATATGTCGATATGTCGGGGAAAGGAATGCTTCTTTATTAAACCCTCTAAGCACCATAGTATGTCATTCTTTTTTTAAACTAATGGAACTGAAATTGTGTACATCGACTTCCAAACCAATCTGATGTTCTCTGAACTTTGAAATAATTGTAATAGTTTCGAAATCTGATCGTGTTCATTATAACGGATGGAATGGTCTTGGTACATGTTGCTAATGTAGCGGCTACCGCTAGATCCAGCAAATCACATCCATCACTTCCATCAAGCGACATCAAGATGTGATGAATTCTAGCGATATTCAAGTTATGTTCCCTATTTTAAGGAATTGTAGAGATTTTTCGAGTGTTAAAGAATATTCTAGATACTTCAACATATGTTTTCTAGTGACATACAAGTTTTTAGTGTCTGGTGACTATCTAGAGATTTGTCAATGCTATTCTAGCATACATTTGTGCTTAAGTTTATCATGCATTGTAACTTTTGTATAACTTTTGTATGTGTTTAGGTGCAATCACCACGGCCAATCTGGGGATCCGCCGTTATTGAGCTCGTCCTGGAATCTTTACGACTCTGAATCTTATGATTCTATACAGGCACTAGCTCAGAGAAGAGTGTTGAGAGGGGAGAAGGGGTGTTGGAGAGAGAGGAAGGTGTTGGAGTGATTTTGTTATGTGTGTTTAGTCTGTAGGCCTATATGTCATCAGGATGTCCCCTGACTGGGTGCAAGCATGTGAAACATGCTAGGACGTACTTCCACACCCACTAAATGTCCGCCGTGACGGGGATTCGATCCCGGGTCTTGCAGATTCACAAGCGAGCGTGCTCACCACTCGACCACCACAGCATTTTTTTTTAATAAATGTGCCCTATTTCTCCAGAAGACTTCCTACATGATATAGTGTATTGTTCTAGTGATAATTAAGTATTATACAGGGATATTTTAAGTTGGCTGATGATTATGAAACAGTAATATGCTGGACGATGAGAATACTGTATGTAAACATGTCTCGGATATCACTGATAATATTTGGCATTTTCTGCCAAAAGCCCAATGGCTAATCAGTGGTGGTAACGAAACACGCAGCTTTACACATTCACATCGTCATTGACTTCCGGTAATTAATGTCATAGTAATTTAATTAACGTTTGTTGGTCATATAAAAAGAATTACCAGTTCTTGAAGGATGAAAATTTCATCCTTCAAGAAAGATTGAAATATTCGCTATTCGTATTCGAATTCGCGAATTATACCAACAAAAATTCGCATTCGCATTCGCATTCGCAAATAGTGAAAATTGATATTCGTTCCATCTCTACATTGACCCATAAGGCTCCCTGCTGCTGGGGTTGAGAAGCCCTCATAAACTTTATTAAAGCTTGAACAGGGCATAAGAGATGGTGTGTAGTCCCGCGTTTCAGTGCCGGGACCGTAAATTCAGAAAACACATGATCACTATGTTCGTTTTTTGGCAACGAACGTGGGAGATGGAGCAATTTGTAAATTCTCATTAAGTCTCCCAAACCTGAAGCAATTAGGTTCGTTGCTCATCGCCGCCAGCTCAGACATTTTGTTACCTGTGGACAAAGCCATAAGGAACACAGCCTTCTTTAATAATGAGTCAAAATCCGGAGTATGATTATACTTGCGCGAATGAAGCAAAGACAAAGCTTTGTCAAGTGACCAGGTAGGCATGAGCTGATGAGGTGGCGGGCGAAGCTTGAAACATGCCCTCATGAACCCTTTCTCCTCCGCCTTCGGTATCGATAGACCTGTTAGGTCATAAAAGGGGGTTCTAATAGCAGACAGATGATTCTTCAGTGTAACTACAGAAAGGCGTTTTTGTTCAAACAAATGGTCCAAGTACTTGAAAATCAAAGCTACTGATGCGTCAGTTTGCGCCGTTTTTACTATCCAGGTTGTGAACGACTTCCAATGCGATTGATATTGTCTCCTGGTAGACATAATATACTGATTAAGGAATTTATTAGTAACACTCTCTCCATACGGAGTTAACCATTTGGCATTCTGAATGTCCAAAAGGCAAACATCAGCGAGGTCTCTAGGTTGCCATTTGTCTCCAAGTGGAAGTATGAGACCGGGAGCGACACCGGGTTCTCGCATCACATTTTCAACTGGTGGTACCACACCTGAGCCGGCCATAGAGGCGCGATCATTGAGACTAAGCCCCGGTAACCCCGTAGTTTGTGAACTACCTGACACATGAGTGAAGCGTTGGGAGGCGGAAAAAGATAGATGGAATTCCACTTGTTCCAGTCCTCCAACAAGCCGTCTGGACCCCCCGCCGAAGTCATTCCTCGGCGGGTTAGGTAGAGAGGAAGCCTGTGGTTCTCCTCGGATGCAAATAGATCCACTTGTGGACGGTATAGCTCTGCAATCATCTTGTTGAAGACGTTTTGCTTGATTGCCCATTCTACTTTGGTGCTCTGTTGCCGGGACAGAGCGTCCGCCCAGACGTTCGCTACGCCTGGGGGGTATTATGCATGGAGATGAATGTTCAGCTCTTTGGCCTGAACAAAGATCTCTTCTGACAAGTCTAGCAACTTCCGAGACCTCGTTGACCCTTGCTTTTGAATGCAGTGCACCGCATTCAAATTGTCCATTCGAAAAGCTACTGATTTCCCCCGCAAGGAGGAGCCGTGAGTTTGAAGGAAAAACAAAGGGACTAAGAGCTCTTGCTCGTTGATATGAAAATTCTCGTTTAGGGACCAAAGACCTTGACCCTGACGGCCTAGGCTCGACTGATAACCCCAGCCTATTGTCCCTGAAGCATCTGTGTCTACCAATACCGAAGGTGGGGGCGAAGTCCATGTCATTATTGAGGGCAATCTTTCTCTCCTCGCCCAGACCGACAGTAAGTTGTGAATTAATGGAGGAATTTTCCACAATTTTCCCGCCGGCAATAGCGGGAAACATTTGTTTCCTTCCAAGATTAATCTTTTTACTTTCAACCGGCCTAACTTTACAGTTAGTTGAATTCAGTTGAGAGAGCCGACCAGGGATTCCCAAGTCCTTCTCATGGTGTTCAGACTGTGGAGAAACACAAACAATTTCTTTCGAAATCTGTTGCAGTTGTCCACACTCTGACTGAGAGTAAGATTGGCTGTGTCCCAGACCAGCCCTATCCACTGAATTACCCGTGTGGGAACAAGATGTGACTTTGCCAAGTTGACCTTGAACCCTAGGGATTGTACATGATTTATAATGTGATTGACATGAATTTTGCATAAACTCTCTGACTCCGCCACTACCAGCCAGTTGTCTAGGTACCACAACACCTTGATCCCCTGATCTAACATTGGCATGAGGGCCTGCCGGACTAATTTTGTGAATTTTCTCGGTACAAGGTTCAACCCGAATGGCATTCTCTGAAAGACATAAGTCTCTTGCCTGATCCTCAAGGCGAGGAATTTTTTAACCTTTTGTTTACCGGGACATGCCATTAGGCGTCTGTCAGGTCTAACAAGCACATCCAACTTTGCAGTGGAAGTGTTAGCCTGATGTGATTCACAGTGAGCATCCTGAAGGGTGTATTGTGAATGTGAGTGTTCAAACAAGATAGGTCCACGACTGGTCTCATCTGAACACTGTCCCTCTTTGGTATGAGAAAAATTCTGGATGTGAAAACAGGGCAATTTGGATAGACCGGGACAATGATATGCTTGGTGATCATTTCCTTGACTAGTGACTCCACCTCTTAAGAAACATGATTGAATTCTCGAGTTTGACGTAAACGAGGTCGCCGGAGCCACCGCCAAGTGATGCCTTTGCGTACCACTGTCCTTGCCCAGGTTCGCCGGGGCCAGGCCCGGTGACACGTCCGAAATGACCCAGTTATCTGACGGGGTTTGTCCGGTGGCACTACCCTCGAATCCAACTCGCCTTCGATAGGCCCCGGGAGAGAGAGAGTTTGCATAACTAGTTTATTGCTGGTGGTGGGGTAGGGTTAGATGGCTGACTGGTTTTGGAAGATGCCGATTCCTGACCTGACTTGAGTTGAGACTTATTCTTATTATGCCACTTACCTGGTTGTCTTCCCTGTTTCGGCTTGTACGGAGTACTTCCTTGAGCCGGGGGAGCCATGGGGCCCTGAAGTGGCTTAGCACCACTAGGTTGTGACTTACCTCCACTCTTAGGCTTGGAGTACGGTTTCTTAAAGTGCTCTTTCCTAGCCTGGGAAGTACTCGGCTACAAGCTGTCAACCATATTATACACTGACTTCCAAGTCTCAGGGTTGAACAGAGAGGCAGTTAACACAGGTGAAAGGGTTACCCGGCGACTAATGTCATCCGGTAACTTCTTGACCATATACACTCTCAAGTCCTGACGTGCACGAACAGCCTCCAACAAGGCTATTCGGATGTCACCCAAGGACTGGATGGAATTCTGTAATAGCAGCCGCTGGGATAAATTGGTGGCCTTCCTCACATCCTGATCAGAAATAGCGGCTATGGTCCTCGTGAGGGACTGGGCTATTTGGCGACTTAGGATAAACTGTGAAAATAGTCTAAAAGCTTTATTCCTCAATTTAAAGTCTCCATCTAGATGTGCCGAAGGGGGGGGGGGGGTTTTTTTTTTAGAAAACGGTTCCTGCAAGTCATAAAGAGACAATTTAGGGGCAGAAAGGAATTCAAATAGAGCAGGAGGAACCCCTCCGGCTTGATTTATAGGCATTGAGAACCAAATGTGGTTGTCCTGAGGTATTTGATGGGAGGATTTTGACGTTATCGTAGCTGAAAACTGTTGCGCCTCAGCCTCCCAGTCCACCCATGGGCCTAGACCTACCTGCCCCATCTGCAGGACTGGATTGTGAGACTGATCTAGAACCGGAGTTGTATCCAACTCCGGTGTTAGTGTATTGAGCGATTTGATATCGTTCATGCCGTCAGACTTTGTCCAATCCGCAAAGAGTTGTGCAGAGGAGGCCGGAGGTAATGCCGGAGTAGATGAATACACAAAAAATTAATGCGAATAAACATTAGGTATAGCTTTGATAGTAACATCTAATAAATTATCGTGTTTATCTTTGGCCCTCAACTTCTTACTTTTACTCATCTCAATTACCCACTCACTAGGAACTGGGATCTCCCCCTAAATGGTTGTTTGCGCAATGCTCGGGTTTTTTGCCATGACTTGAATCCACGAACAGTCAGGACCATATAAGAGAGGCATAGGGCCTTTCCTATGGGGAAGTTCATCAAGAGGAGGGGGAGCAATGTCCGTGATGACACGGACATTGGTAGTTGTTAAATTAAGGAGGCGGGCACTGCAGTGCCACTCGCCGATATGGTCGCCTGATTGACGTTAATAGGGGGAAGTGATATATTAGATGGCACAACAACTCTGGCTGGCTCTAGAGGCCGCACAACTGAACCTATCTGGGGAGCTCCCAGCGTAGCTGTGGGAGTATCCTGAGATTGTTTAGGAACATTGTATTGGCGCATTCTATCTATATGCTCAGGCCCAATCCCAACTTTTCCTATTTTTTTTCTATTTTATTATATTGTATTATAATTATTTTTTAATTTTCTTGGGGGTGGCCGACTCAAGACAGAGCAAGAACAGGGAAAACACAAAAGAACGAAAAAACACAGAAAAAACACAAAATTCACACACATCTAGGTCAGCCAGGAGAATACCCAGAGACCAGGGTCACCAAGGTCGCTCCAGCACTCCCCCGGCCCCTGACCACCCGGAGAGGCTCCGATCTCGGCAGGCAGACATGCAGCGGAGCCAAAGCCACAAGCCCGCCCACCAACACTTCCAGGCGCACCCTTCATATTAATCGTCCCCCCGGGCCAGGCGCCTGATGGACTATTATATAGTCCAACTTGCGCCCGACCCCTTCCCCCAAATGACCACGTGTTCACTCAACTATTCACAAGCATTCTCCATTCATTCCTGTTTATTACCACTTCCTTTGCCTGATCTATAGTCATTCCTCTATCATCCAAAGCTTGTCTTACACAGTCTCTCCATCTCAATGGGGGTCTTCCTGCCCTTCTATCTCCCCTTGTATTTGACTCACATATTCTCTTTGTAAGCCTTTCTTCTCCCATTCGTTCAATATGACCATAACAGCTCAGCACCCTTCTGTCCACTCTGGCTGACAAATGTTCCTGGTGCCCCACTCTCCTACGTATCTCTTCATTCCTCAATCCGCCTCTACGAGTTACTCCACACATACTCCTCAAGCAGCTCATCTCCATCACATCCAGCTTTCTTCTCTCCTTTCTTCTCTTCTTCAGAGCCCATGTCTCAGCCCCATACATCACTGTTGGCACACTCCTTGATACATTGCACTTTTTACTTTTATTCCGAGATTTCTCGTCTTCCACATACTTCCCATTGCTCCGAAAACTTTCCTTCCTTCACACACTCTCTATTTTACCTCCAATTTCATACCTCCACTCCTGCTTATCGTTCCGCCTAGATATTTAAAACACTCTACTTGTTCCAATATTTCCCCATCCAGCCTCACATCTAGATTCACCCTACGATCACACCTATTACACACCATTACTTTACTTTTATTGATGTTTACCTTCAGTTTCCTCCTCCCACAAACCACTCCAAACTCTTTGACTACCCGCTGCAATTTCTCCTCAGAATCCGCCACCAACGCTGTGTCATCAGCTAATGGCAACTGATTCAACTCCCAATCTCTACCATTTTTTTCTACTAAACCCAATCCTCTTCCCATTGTTCTCATTTTCACCTCCCTCACCACACCATCCATAAACATATTAAACAGCCATGGTGACAATACACAACCCTGTCGCAATCTTACCTTTACCTCAAACCATTCACTCAACTCACCATTTCCTACTCTAACACATGCTCTGCTCCCTTCATAAAAACTCTTAACTGCTTCCAACAAATTTCCTCCAATTTCATAAATCCTTAACACCTTCCACATTGCTTCACGATCCACACGATCATACGCTTTTTCCAAATCCATAAAATCCCAAAATATCTCCTTATGCTTCTCTAAATACTCCTCGCATAACTGTCTTACTGCAAACATCTGATCCACGCACCCTCTTCCCCTCCTAAAACCGCACTTTTCTTCTCCTATTGTAACTTCCGTACATTTTATTATCCTCGCTATCAACACCCTACCATACAGCTTTCCAACCACTGATAATAAACTAATACTTCTATAACTTGAACACTCCTGCCGATCTCCCTTTGGCGCATTACCCTGTGTAAAATATAATCAAGGTCATCAGCTGTTATACATTTACTGTAGGACACCTTTGAAGATTCTGACTCCACTTCTGACCCTTCTTCAGTCTATCTCGGTTGTGCGGAGGACAGTTCAACGTCCTCCGGCTTATCCGGCACCTCCATAATTTCCGGTTGATGCCGGGGTTCAGACACTTGACCATTCCCAGGCCATACTAAGTCCGGGACCGATGAAGGGATGGTCTCTACAATATCACTTTCCCTAACATTATCCTGAAAATGAACAATGGGTTCCACATTTGAGGGTTCAGACTGTCTCCATACACTGCATCCCGGTTCAATAGGATTTTGGGAATCTGGTATCACTTGACTCACCTGAGAATCATCATAGTCATGGTGTCTGCAGGCCGTGTAGCCACGGTATTGTTCTGCTAACACCCTTTGCAAAACTATTGGAGGCCTACTCACTGGCAAGTTAAAGTTCAATTTTTGGAATGGCAAACTGTACCTCTTTAACACCTTACGAGCGGCCTATGCGGTTTATTTATGTGTACCGCCCAGCGGGGTGTTTTTAGCCAAAATAGGGCTGTTTACGTGATCATTTTCATGCCTAAATTAGACCCAGAACGTAAAACAAGTATCTATCCCTGAAAGGGCATAAACAGAGCTTTCGAATGACACCATAACGATCCTTGTATGATGGATAGTTTTCTTGCAATAACCGTGCAACGCGAGTGCAAAAAGCAGGTAATTTGGTACTTTCGGTACATAATTGAGTATGTAGCGAGTGAGAGAGGGAGGAGGGAGCTGAGATTTGTGTCAGTAGGTTCGCCGCGGTGGTCTGGAGCAGTCATACGCTCGCTAGTCTCCTGCCACCACTTGTCTCTCTCTCTCAGCCACATTACGTGCTGAAATTGCCACTCGAGTTATGTCGAGCGCCGCCACATAGTCCAGCTTTATTAAATACGACTTAAGTGTTGAGCCGCTAATAAAGGGTTAAGCCCCCCCAAAGACTCCCTAGATTCATCCCTGGGAGTTGGCTCAGTTCCCTCTGTACCTACCTCGGAGCTGCCAGATTGGACGTTAGACAATGTGGAAGTAGAGGCGGAGGGAAGTGGCCGCAACTCCGGCGTTACCCGGTGCAGCAACTGCGTCTCCTCCGTGCGGGAACTTTTGTGACCCTTATCAGATTTCCTGTGGCTTGACGCCGCTGTGTCATCCTTATGTCTCTTGTGAGACCTAGACGTCTCCACTGAAGACTGCCTGGACTGCTTGAGGGGAAACCTTGACCTGGACCTAGAGTGGTCACGTGGTGAAGGAGAACGTCTCCTCTTGTGGCGGCCGGGGTGGGGTTGCCTTACTTGAGTCACTACTATCACTGCTACTCACTAACTCTTTTGATAGAATTTTGGGCTTAACCTTAGATTTGGAAGTTGACTTAGATGGCATTAATTTCAGAACAGGTGACTTTATTACTTGGTGCTCCCAGAGAGCTTCATCGTCGCAATGTAAAGCCTTATTGGCAATGTCTTTCGAATAGGCATTAAAATTGTTCTTAATTTCTCTTAGTGCCACTAGGCACGAATGATCTCTCTTGCTAAATAGTGCGGAATGTAGTTCAGTACAAATGGAACACTTCTTAGATACCCAGAGGCCCCGTGATCTATCGAGGCACTTCACACACTTCACGCAGAGTTTATGTTAAAAAACTGGGATAAGAGAGCAAGTAGGTGTAGCACAAAGATTGACTGGAGGCATGATGGAGCTAAAACACCCCCCGCCGGGATCAGCCCCTTCCCCTGTCGACCTGTGCCTCTACTGATGTGCTGTTATCTGGAAATAGAAAATTTCCAGGAGTCAATGCTCATAAGGATAAACCGAGAAGATCACACATCACACACACCCCAAATACGCCGAAAAATTAGCTGTTGACCAACCGCTACTCTAACCTTCCGCTGTACTTGTATATGAAAAAACCTTGATGGTTTCTTCGTCTTTTTGAACCGCTTACCTGTGACAAAGTGTCACTGGCCCGTATTAACCATTTGAATTCACTATCAGATCGTCTATTTGGACCTGAGGGATAGTCAATTACCTCAACGGACTTTTCCGCCGTGCGTTATAAATCAAATCATGCCGCATGAGGCTACTGGTTAGGGCGAGTTCACTCGGCCGGGCCGAGATTACTTCCCTTAGGAATTAGCATTTCCGCCGGGAGTCTAGTGGTACACCACACCATGCCGGGTTATTTGGAAGTTTCCTTTCTCGCCTGTAAGGCGAGTATCCGGTATCAATACACAGAAAGAGACGCCGGAAGAAAAAAACAAACTAGTGGAGGCACCGACTTATCTGAGAAAGTCAGCCACCCCCCAAAAAAATATAAAAATAAGTCAGAACGTCTCCTGACACCCTGTTAACATGTATAATAACACCACATGAAAACGAGGGTCACATCTTAGGGCTAAAACAAAGTATTAATTAAGCAATATAAAATACCCCTAGCCTACTAAGAATACCCCTACTGAGGCTGGCCACGAGGCTCATGGTAATAATCACACTGAAATCATTACCCTTACCTCTGAAGACACAGCTGTAGCGCACGTAGAAAACCCCACGTCCGAGGGGAAAAGTAAGCAAACACAGACTCTGGAAAGTTCCACACCACGTGTGACAACTCTTGAACCATAGAGTCTGCTAAAAAATTCAATTGAATGCAACTACCTCATAGAGATGGCCTGAAGCATCGTCCCGCGGATATAATAGCCTCCTAAATAACTTGTAAAAGCAAAGCTAAGGAGCAGAAACAACAATATGAACACATGAGGCACGGGCCCGAAACGGACCGATATGGCGCCTATACTTTAGTATTGTTACACAAGATCTTAAGGATTCATATGCAACCTATAACTTATCACTTGGTCCTGGTGTAAATTCCGATATAAGACAATAAAGTAATTGTAAAGGCTGAATAAGAGACAACGTTCATATAATTAAAATATAATGAAAACAAGTACAAAGTAAAAAGATTAAGTGTTAAAATGTAATAAAATAAAATATTAATTATTTATATCTGTTCAAGCGAAAACTTCTCACTTCCTCTAAAAGTATCAGTGAATCAAAACCATCCTAATAACGAATACATAAAAACCTAGTGGAGCATTAATATAGTAAAGAAGGCAGTTTAACCGTTTACATAATAAATTATACTTATCACAAAGGAGACGGAGGCAACACACCCACAACCACCAGCCACACCACTCCAACCTTGACTAACTTTATTCTGCCGTAATTTCCTTACTTATAGCCTCCAAATGTTCGACTCAAGGCATCGAACGGCACATATCAAACAAAGTGAAACCTCGGAACTTCAGTTTCATCCAGCTCATGAAGCTTCAAAGCTTAATTCAAAGGCTTAATTCACAATAACCCCGTCTCGAAGCTTCTACTCCATTAATACTCCACAGAGGCACAGCTAAACCACTTGAATCAACATAAAAATATAATTAAATAACAAATACCGTAACAGTATCCTAGTTTAACACTTCCCTGCGGACGTACCTATGGGGCTGCCAGTTCTAGCTAATCTAAACCTATCCTAGACCAACTCGGATATTTACAAATGAGCAAAGGACTCACTAGAGTTGAGCGAACGAAGAATAAAGCGGAGCACTGGCGAGGCACGTCCACACAGTATGCGCGCAGGGGAAGGAAGGGAGAATGGCGCCTCTCGGTTCAGCGTCTCGGGTAGAATCCACAAAAGACATCCACAAGTTGGAAAGCCTTAATATAACAAATTTTAAGTTATTTTTATTTTTATTTTTTTTACAAAGTTTTTTCGTAGTGAGTACCCAATCATAAAGACGATTCCATAAGAGAATTGGCGTTACACTTATGATGTAGTACTCTTTCGCCTGCGGCGGGTGTTTTAAACAAGCTGACCGTGGGTGCTTGAAAAGGGACTATTATACTAATAGGCATATCGTCAATGATGGAGGGGCTACTAATGAATATAGCCTATCAAAAAGCTATGAACAGATTGTAACGAAAGTTTTACTATCTAAACTCTACAGTGGAACACATTCTATCCATTTCTCCTTTCTCAGAAATCTCCATCTTAGGAGATTTCAACGTTCACCACTGCCAATGGCTCTCCTCTCACACTACTGACCTACCTGGTGAACAAGCCTACATCTTTTCTATCATAAATGACCTAGAGCAGTTAGTTCAGCAACCCACCCGTATCCCGGATCGCATCGGAGATCGGCCCAACATTCTTGACTTGTTTCTAACTTCTAACCCTTCTTCTTATACTGTCGATCTTTTTCTCTTCTTTGGGCTCCTCCGACCATAAACTTATCTCTGTCAACTGTCCTATCTCTCCAGTACGGCCACCCGATCCTCCTAGACGGCGACGCTTGTGGCACTTTGGCGCTGCCGACTGGGAGGCTCTCCGGCAGTACTTCTTTGATTTCCCATGGAATGATTTCTGCTTCCGTGGCCGGGGACCCTCGGAGAGTGCTAAACGAATTACCGAGGTAATCCTATCGGGCATGGAAGCATACATTCCATTATCTTTCTCTCAGACTAATGCTAAAAAATCTTGGTTTACTCACGCCTGTTCTACTGCTGTCCGCAATAAGGAGGAAGCATTCAAACGGTACCGACGCCTTAAAACTCAAGACTTTCATTCTTCCTATGTTTCTGCCCGGAATCAAGCCAAATCTGTTCTTCGTCTTGCCAAACACTCTTTCATTAATAATAAATGCACTGAACTATCCAACTCTAGCTCTTCCCAAGCTTTCTGGCATCTAGCCAAAAACCTCTCCAACAATTTCTCTTCCTCGTCTTTCCCTCCCCTTTCCCACTCTGATGGCACAACCATCACTTCTTTCTCTGACAAAGCTAAACTCATCGCTCAAACTTTTGCTAGAAACTCCACCTTGGATGATTCCGGTGTTATTCCTCCCTCTCCACCCTCCTCTCTCTTACTTATGCCTAATATCCTAATATCTTCTAAAGATGTACTTTCTACCCTCTCTGGGCTTAATACTAATAAGGCGTACGGTCCGGACGGTGTTCCTCCTGTTGTTCTCAAAAACTGTGCTTCCGTGCTGACTCCCTGCTTAGGCAAACTCTTTCGCCTCTGTCTATCCTCTAACGTCTTCCCTTCATGCTGGAAGTTTGCTCACATTCAACCTGTCCCAAAGAAGGGTGACCGCTCTCAACCCTCCAACTATCGTCCAATTGCTCTCATCTCTTGTCTTTCTAAAGTTTTTGAAACTATTCTTGCTTCCAAATTTCTTAAGCATTTCTCTTCTCATAATCTGCTCTCAGATTGCCAGTATGGCTTCCTTAAGGGTCGCTCTACTGGTGATCTTCTTTCATATCTTACTAACTCTTGGTCATCCTCCTTTCGGGACTTCGGTGAGACTTTTTCTATTGCACTAGACATATCGAAAGCCTTCGATAGAGTCTGGCACAAATCTTTAATTTCTAAACTACCCTCCTTCGGTTTCTATCCCTCCATCTGTGCCTTTGTCTCTAATTTCCTTTCCGGCCGTTCCATAGTCGCGGTTGTGGACGGCCATCGTTCACTTCCTCACCCTATAAACTCTGGTGTTCCTCAGGGCTCTGTCCTATCTCCTATTCTCTTTCTAATTTTTATAAATTATCTCCTCAACTGTACCTCAATTCCCATCCATTCATATGCAGACGACTCAACCTTACACTACTCCATTAATTTTTCAGAATACCCCAGCCAGCAATCCCTCAATGACAAACGTAATGAAGCAATAGAACTCTTAAATTCTGATCTAAATACTATCTCCAATTGGGGCGGAGCACCTTGTTACCTTTAATGCTTCCAAAACCCAATTACTCCATCTATCTACCCGTAAGGAACTCCCAGCGGACTATCCCTTATTCTTCAACAATACAAAAATCAATCCTTCATCTTCTCTCAATATTCTTGGTGTCTCTTTTTCTTCGGCTGTCAGTTGGAAGGACCATATTACCAGTTTTGCTAAGGCAGCCTCCCAGAAGCTGGGTGTGCTCAACCGCCTTAGGAGGTTCTTTTCCCCTGTACAACTTCTTGCTCTGTACAGGGGCATCGTGCGTCCTTGTATTGAGTATTGTTCACATGTGTGGGGAGGTTCCTCTCACACTGCTCTCCTAGATAAAGTTGAAAGGAAGGCCTTTCGTATCATTCACTCCCGTCCACTCACCAACTCTCTGCAATCTCTCTCTCTCCGCCGCAACGTTGCATCTCTCTCGCTATTCTATTGCTACTATAATAATCAGTGTTCCTCAGAGCTTTCCCAGTGTATACCACCTCCATTACGTAGGGCACGTGGTACCCGTCTTGCAACTCAATCCCACCCCTACTCTGTGCAACACTCCAACCCGAGAGTGAAACGTTACTCTCAGTCTTTCTTCTACTCAACAGCTGAGCTCTGGAACTCTCTCCCAGAATCAGTCGTTCCCTCTTCCTATGACTTAAATTGCTTCAAACTCTGTGTGTCCAGGCATTTTGGCTCGAACGTCCCTTGATTTTGGCCCTGTCACTCTTTCAACTATGGGGGAGGCACTCACTATAGACAGTTCTGCCTTTTTCCTCCCTCAATCACATAGGAAAAAAGAAAAAAAAGCACCAAGGAAGAAGTAATTACAATGTGGAGGTGATTGGTTGAGCGCATACCTCCGCCACCGTAGACGGCTCACAAAGTTTTGAACCAATGTTCACGAAACTTCGTGGGCAGATAGGATATGCACCAAGGGAGAAGCAATTTAATTTTGGAGACAATCAGTAGAGCACATACCTCTGCCAGCAAAGGAGGAAGTACAGTACACGCTTTCCAGAGTGCCCCTCATTGTTACTTCCGCCAACGAAGTTTGATGGATGTTATGTTTTTGCCTCCGTTTGTCTGATTGTCTGTAAAATAGTTATCTCAAAAGTTATGAACCGATGGCCACAAAATTTGGGGAGCAGATAGGGTATGCTCCAAGTAAGAAGTGATTGAACATTGGAGGCGATCAATAGAGTGCATACCTCCGCCAGTGTAGGTGGCTCTAAAAGTTATGAACCAATTTTCAAGAAATTTGGTGCTTATTATTGAACCAAATTTAATGATCTTCCACATGTATATACTCTAATTTATCCTCTAGGCCGTAACGGGGCAATTTTTGTTTCTTCCAGCGTCGTGCCACCCGCCTCGGAGTTAACACGGCCGCACGGACCTATAGTCCAGCTTGGACTTGTTTTAACACTCAACGAGCGGCCTAGGCGATATATTTGACCGTGCCGCCCAGCGTATTTTTTTTTTACCATAAATGGGGTTGTTTCCGTGCTCTTTTTCATGCATAAACACGAGCCAGAGCGTAATACAAGTATGTATCCCTGAAAGGGCGTAAATTGAGCTTTCCAATGACACCCGAACCATCCTTCTACGATCACTGGTTGTCTTGCAACGATTGTGCAACCGAAGGGCAAAATTGCTAAATACGGTCATTTAGTTACATAATTACGTGTGTAGCGAGTGAGAGAGGGTGGAGTAGAGTGGAGTAAATGTCAGTGGGCCCACGACGGTCGTGGCGAGCGGTCATGAGGTAACCTATGCTCCTCCCACCGCTCGGCTCTCTCTCAGAGCCAATATTGCGCCAAAATTGCACACAGACTTAAGTCGGGCCCCGCCACATTATCCAGTTTTTAGATACGGACTTAAGACGGGCCCCGATAGACAAGGGTTAAATAAGATAACTCTGTTACTTTATGTTTGTACATATAATTTACAGAGCCATGACTATTGCATGGCACCCCGACCATCATAAGGTGGTGAAGGAGATAACGGTGTGATAAAGGACTGTAGTCACCCCTGTCTATATATATTGTTGTTTGATTATCCGATATAAATAAATTATTACTAAACGATATCGGCTAAGTTAATTTAGCACAACTTTTTGTCCTAAGATTGGTGTGGCGGAGACCTGTGCTTTACAGAACACCCTTGTGTTTGCTTATGTTAATGTTCACTCGGATGCCATAGTCTCTGGCCCAATCTTCAAAATTCATGGACCCCCTCTGTTTTTCGTTGTGCAATTATAACTATCTGGATTGATTTTTGGATAGAACATTCTTTTCAACAAATAGTATAATATAGTTTTGTAGTTGATGAAAAGAAAAATATAATCATAAATTCGTTTCCAAAGATATACTTCCATAATTAGAAATAGGTAAAGTCCACGAATAGATATGGGTGGGCTAGAGACTATGGTATCCGAGTGTGCAGTACCTTTTGTTTAAAGCAGGGAACTACAAAGGACAGTGCTATGATCAGCTACGCCGTGGCAGCGTCCAATCCTTCTACTGGAGTTTTGAATGGGAGGACAGTGCGATGATCAGGTACACCGTGGCCGTGGCTGTGTCCTATCAAGCTACTGACAAAGGGGCACAAGGGGTAAATGGGTACAAGGAACGATCCTGATGCCTCTTTTCTCTCTTGAGAATTCTCGTCAGTGCAACTGCCTTAGGCGTCGTACAGATCGTTCCCTCCACACCTCATCTTGGTTGTAGGGAGTCACTCTCCTGCAGGGTCTGGTTATGCCGCCGGGGAACCTTCTTTCTGCTCACAAAGTGTCCTGAGGAGTTCTTCCTGCCACTCCAGGCTCAATTATTTAAATCAGTCTTAAAGAAAATTATGTGTTCTGATTTCACTGAGGCTAGTTGTAGTAGTAACTACATTTTTTATATTCCTATATTGATTTAGATTATGTTCCTAGTTGAGTTTTGTTCAGTGTAGTTGAGTTTGTACAATATATCTGCCATGTTCTTAAGGGGGTTTATAGTGTGTTCTTTCCTTCACGGAGAAGGGAGATTCGCGCTTGGGTTTTGAGTTCTTCACTACACACGTGGATGCCGAGCTGTGAGGGTTATTGCCTTGGGTTGCACAGGCAGGATTGGGGTCCTTCGTAAATTGGAGGGCCAAATTAGGCCATCCTATGAGCTTGTAAGCCCCTAAGGCCCTAGGATGATTACCAGGTATGATACATTCAGTGTGTAACTAGGCTAGATAAGAGTGTTGTACTGTACAAACTTAGGTCAGTGATTTACCTTAGGCTATAGGCTAGTATCAGACAAGAAGGTTAGATTAGCATATATTTTTGCATTACTGGTACTGGTCCATAGACTGCTGATCACTGAGCCTTGTGTTCTACAGTACAGTATTTTAAGTTAGGCTAGGCTAGACTTTTGTGTTAAGTTAGGTTAAATCAATAAGGTCTGTGTTAGGCTAAGTAAGGCTTTGAATATATTAGATTAGTCTGTGTGAATCCTTGAGTGCTTGCCCTAATTTAATTAGTCCGCACATTTCATAGATAAATTTCATTGTCTGTAATTTGTGTATTTATTTTCAAGAGTGCCTTTAATAACTAATACCTTGTTATGCTAGTTTATAGGCTATACACATGTTATTAGGCAAATTATCAAGCCAGCTGTCCCCATATCAGGTAACCTCTATAATAACTATATAATTATACTGCATACAGTAGTTGTGTATCGCTGACTGAGGCTTTACATTAAATTCATAAGATCAGATGAGGGATCATAATATAAACAAATATAATTTGCCCCCCCCCCCCCCCCCGTGACACTAGTTATTAAATAATAATTATCGTTTGCTTTGCTTCGCTATGATAGTCAAATAAATTTTGTTTTTCCAGCCTAATCATCATCATGTTGCCAAATATAGTTTCTAATTTTCTTATCAGCTGTAATTTGACACTGACTGACACTGAGAGTTATCAGTGTTATCAAGAATTATCTAAGGGTATCTTTATTGTACAAACAAATAATTAATTTTAATATCTTGATTAAGTTTGACAGCCATATGTTTGGAAGACGTTTCATAATAAGAAACAAAAAATGTAATATATATATAACTAATACTAGCAATGGCAGTTTACATATACTGTAAAGACAATGTTATTGTATGAACATAAACACCATGTGAGGAAGAGCACTTTATTGACAATGTTTCGTATATAGCTTCATCAATGGCAGTTTACATATACTGTAAAGACAATGTTATTGTATGAACATAAACACCATGTGAGGAAGAGCACTTTATTGACAATGTTTCGTATATAGCTTCATCAATGGCAGTTTACATATACTGTAAAGACAATGTTATTGTATGAACATAAACACCATGTGAGGAAGAGGACTTTATTGACAATGTTTCGTATATAGCTTCATCAGGCCGATGACATACACCAAAAGATTTTTCCAGTCAATTTCTTTCGAGACGGAAAAGGAGGAGGAGGAGGAGGAAAGAGGGCAGGTAAATCCATGCAGAGGTCAAGTGATTGGTAGAGTTAAGATTAATGGGTGGAGCGCTGTCTACTCTGTGTGTGTGTGTGTGTGTGTGTGTGTGTGAATATTGTATATAGTTGTTATATGCCACGTTTTAAATTTAACGTGAGATAATCTGATTGCGATTTCCACCTTAGCGCTAATCATCAACTTAGGTAGGCTACCTCTCCACTGGGTAAGGATCAGCCTTGGCTCTATTAATCAACACTAGTAATAAGCAATGGACACAAAACACACAGTAAAGGATATACAGATTTTATTCCTTAATAGCTAGGGTACAATCTCAATTGTCTCTGGAAAAGGAAACAAAACATTCATAGATAAAGAATAATAATGTTACAAATGACCATATGAATAAGAACACACAAAGATGATAAGTCTCAAATCACAATGAATAAACACCTGAAATAAATATACAAAGCTCTAAAATATAGCTTGATTGTAAGTAAATAATAGTTACTGCGATGTTATAAGCGTAGCACTGATAAGTATGGACAATAGTAAAGTATTTGACTTCAAAATGAACAATAAGTTAAAGTAACTTGAATAAGTATTTAAACTGTATTAACTCAAAGAGTAATAAATATGAAAGATAACTTCATAAATGTGTGGTTAATATAATAGTCATCTATACGTGACTGAGGAGCAATTACTGGCAACTGAACTTTCACTATTGGATCTGTACCCGGATGATACATAGCGTATAAACTCAGGTCTGAATAAGTGCTCAAGCTTTACGTGTAAGTGTAGGTCTTTATAACCGGATAAATATATATATATTTCCAAGTCAAAGAATACAGGAGCCCGTATTCGAGGAAGTATATAAATATTTTCTGCACGATAGAAGTGTATATTGTTCTCCCGAAACAGAGCGACGAATAATAAATAAAGGAGGGAAGGATGGAAAATCTTTTTAGATTACGTTAACACTCTGAACCTTAAATCATCGTTACCATTATAAACAAGAAAACACTTAAAAGATTGAGTAGACACTGGTAGAGCGACTTTGGAGTACACTGGTGTGGCCACGGTTGTCTTGGTTCTTGACTACAGGGACCTGGGATTTCACACTTCCCAGCTAGATTCGGGCCCAAACAATTCCAGTTTTCGATCGGCTCTGTCTCTCTACCTTCTCTCGTCTCGGCACAATGCACTTGATCACTATTCATGCTGAACCTGGAGTATGACAATAAAGGATCCCCTACACTTGGTAAACTTAAGGTATCTCCAGGCGTAGGTGGACAGTAAATGAAATTACGGTCCTGAACCTCGAAGGGGTACAGTGATGCAAGCCTAGGCTGAATGGTGTTAACTATGCTTGCATTGAAAGTACTTGCGTCATCTATTATGATCTGATCAAAAGATATAGCAGCCAATGATTCAATCTCGTCACTGTCTGTGAGTACAAAGTCACGAGAAAGACTCAAGAGGCTGCTCTGAGCGAGATCTTGGGTTTCAATTGGAAGCGCACAAATTTGGAGACATTTCCAATTGAATTATATTCTAGCCTCCTTAACCCTTTATTGGCGGCGCGCAACTTATGTCGTGTGAAATAAATTTGGACTAAGTGGCGGTTCACAACTTATGTCGTGTGCCATTTTCAGCACGTAATGTTGCAGAGAGAGAGAGCTGAGCGGTGTGAGGAGCGTAGTAAGGCTATGACCGCCGCACACCACCACGGTAGGCCAACTGAAGTGAAAACCACCCTTCCATCCCCCCTCACACTCGCTACACAGGGAATTATGTAGGGAAAGTACCTAATTACATGGTTTTTGCACTCGTGTTGCGCGATCGTTGCAAGAAAACCAGTGGTCGTACAAGGATGTTTGGGGTGTCATTGGAAAGCTCTGTTTATGCCCTTTCAGGGATAGATACTTGTTTTACGCTCTGGGTCTTATTTAGGCATGAAAATTATCACATAAACAACCCTATTTAGGGTAAAAACACGCCGCTGGGCGGTACATATAAATTACCGCCTAGGCCGCTCGTAAGGTGTTAAGTGTGGATGATTGCTAGAAGATAAAGAATGAAGTTCTTCACCAAGATTTCTACTTTTGATTTTCCCTTCTAACTTGGAAACTCCGAGTTCAGAACTCAAACTAGTGGATAAGCCAGTAGGCTGATTGCTTGATTGAACTTGGTTTAACGCGCATAGTGTCTCCGTTTTTGTCGGCATTTTGGGTGCCCGGTTTCTGGGCAAGAGTGATACTCAGAGTGGGTGATACTCTGGCTTTGTTTTCTTTCAGGGAGCCGGTCGCACTAAGGTTTGTTTTCACTTGAGGATGATGCAGGTGTTGATTGAACTTGGGTATTTGGCTTGTGCTGGATCTGAGGGATATTTAAGTATGACATATGAGGCTGTTTTGTTATTTCTTGCCTGCTCATTTCTTCATTATTTGCATGGTTGTGATGAGTTAGCACTGGTTTTATATATTTTGTTTGCCTCTAAATATTCACTTTACTATGATTTTGATAGTGTACAGGGTCACGTTGCAGGGGTTGGTGATGAAGTAGCATAGTGTTGGTGGAGTCCTTGGTGTTCCCGTGTTGGTATGGGCGGCTATTGTAGTTTCCCCTCCGAGCCGCGTTTTCTCTCTTTGGTCCTGGGCGGCTATCGTAGTTTGCCTAATGAGCCGCGTTTTCCTTCTTTACTCTTCTCCTGTCGTTGTCGTTGTTGCTTCTTGGGGGTATCTGATTGCCGTTGCAGGTTCTTATGGAGGCAACGCGGATGGGTTGCTCTGAGATGTTTGTTGTGGGTGGTAGATGGTTGGTAGGTAGGGTTGGAATATTTTCATCCCCCGTCATCTCAATAGTGAAGTTTAAACTAAATATGTAAAAAAAATACATACAAAGTGAAATAATAATCATCATATTAAAGTTATAGAGAGCGTCACTCATCATTAATATTAGTAAAAAGAAAAATATAATACAAACAAAAATAAAAAATAATAGAGATAAATAGATAACAGAGTGTGAGGTGAAGCTGAACGGTTTGGAGATCGTCAACTCTCTTAAGTATCTGGGCAGTGTGTTGAGTAAAGATGGGACTATGGATGAAGAAGTTCGGGAGAGGGTACAACAGGGGAAGAGGCTTGTAGGAACGCTAAAAGCAGTAACAAGAAATAGGGTGGTCAGTATGGAAGTGAAGAAGTCCTTGCATGACAGTGTGGTAATCCCGACACTGACTTACGGAAGCGAATCATGGACGTTGGTTGAGAGACTAAGACCAAGAGTGAGAGCAGTGGAAATGAATTACTTAAGGAGTGCGTGCAGAGTTACATGGAGGGATAGACAGACTAATGAGGAAGTAAGAAGGAGGTGTGGTGTGGAGGTAGATGTGCTGGAAAGTGTGGAAAAGAACAACTTGAGATGGTTCGGCCATATGGAACGTATTGAAAGCGAGAGAATGACTAAGAGGGTGTACGAGAGCGAGGTGGAGAGACAGAGAGGGAGAGGTAGACCGAATGAGAGGTGGAAGGATGGAGTGAGGAAGTACATGAACGAAGGCGGTGCTGGTTGGGGGGAGGGGCGTCGACTGACTGGGGACAGAGGTGCATGGGGGCGGTTCGTTCGTGGGCACCCCTTCGGGGATCACGGCGTCAGGCAATAGATAGATAGATAGA
Organism: Paralithodes platypus; assembly: GCA_032716605.1. Lineage (NCBI taxonomy): Eukaryota > Metazoa > Arthropoda > Malacostraca > Decapoda > Lithodidae > Paralithodes > Paralithodes platypus. The sequence goes on from JAVRFV010000230.1 coordinate 53,250, forward strand.
GATGAATATATGTTAAACATACTGCCACTACTACTGCAACTACTAAAAATAAAAATATTATTATTATTAATAATAATGATAATAATAATAATTAAAGTTGCAAGCAACATTGTCTGGGGTTCAAGCAGTTTTGCAAGCAGGGTATTGTGTTGGATACAAAAGCTGTGTCACAGATAACAAAAGATCATTTAACTTATCAGGCATGGAGAAACTACAGAAGGAACAGATTGTGCAAACAAACAAGAACGAGAGAGGGAGAGATTGGCTGTGTAAGGGATCTGCCTCTATTCGTTTAGTAACATAGTTGTAGATATGTGGAATAGGCTACCGAGTGCTATAATGAGATCAATAACAATAGAGCTTCAACTTGAAATTAGACAGAACGAGAAGGGTTGGGTGTGAAAGGGATCTGCCAGGTGTAGGTCAATCGGCTCTCTGCAGATTCCCATTTTCTGATTTTTTTGATATTCTCATTTGTGAGGGAGAGAGAGAGAGTATGGCAAGAGAGAATGGAATGTCGTAAACGTAAGGAAGATAGCGATAAATATGAGAGAGAGAGAGAGAGAGTGCGGGATGGGTTGGGTGTGAAAGGGATCTGACATATGTGGGCCAATCGGCTCTCTGCAGACTCCGGTTTTCTTATGTTCTCATTTGTGAAAGAGAGAGAGACTAGGATGTCATAAATGTAAGGAAGACAGAGATAAATGAGAGAGAGAGAGAGAGTTTCTATGAGATGGGTTGGGTGTGAAAAGGATCTGTCTTGTGTGGGCCAATTGGCTCTCTACAGACTCCCATTTTCTTATGTTCCTATTTCTTACAATTGTGTTTTGGTTGCAGGTATATGAAAACATGGGTGTATATAGTAAGTAGTGTAAATAACAGGTAACGTTTATGAGATGGGTTGGGTGTGAAAGGAATCTGACTTATGTGGGCCACTTGGCTCTCTGCAGACTCCCATTTTCATCTTGGTGGCATGTGTAAGGGATCTGCCTCATTTGTACCGGTGTGCAAATAAACAAGAGCGAGAGAGAAAGAGATTGGCTGTGTAAGGGATCTGCCTCTATTTGCTTGGTAAAAGAGTTGTAGATATGTGGAATAGGCTACCGAGTGCTATAGTTGGATCAATAACAATAGAGCTTGAACATAAAATTTGATAGGACGACATGGGTTGGGTGTGAAAGGGACCTGCCGTGGGTGGGCCAATCTGCTCTCTGCAGACTCCCGTTTCCTTATTTTCTAATTTGTGTGTGTGTGTGTGTGTGAGAGAGAGAGAGAGAGAGTTTATGAGATGGGTTGGGTGTGAAAGGGATTTGTTTTGTGTGGGCCAATTGGCCTTCTGCAGACTCCCATTTTCTTATGTTCCTATTTCTTGCAATTATATCTTGGTTGCAGGTACACTCGAACCTCCATTCACCGGACCTCCCTTTAACGGATATCGCCTATAACGGACAGGATCTGCTGGTCCTGGTCTATCTATATTTACATGTATATAAATTTATTTCCCTTTTTACTGTATATTCTATTTATTTCTATCTCTCTTATCAATGGACAGAAATAATTGATGTATGGTCTCTATTTAATCTGGGTTTTATTTTTGATGTGATGGAATTAAAAATATATATATTCCAACAACTGTTAAAAACAAAAATAGACACAAGTTATTACAAAAATATTTAAAGCTCTTCCCCCAACTTTTCTCATTTGTCCCAAATGAGAAAATGAATAAATGGGAAAAACAACACCCTTTGTATAGCAACATGTTACCAGTCAATGAGCTCCATGCCAGAGGGATAAGATGGGGGAAATCTTGTTATTTGGCTCTTGAATCATTTTATTTCTAATGATTTGGTGGGATGTTCATGTTTTTAATTCCATCACATTAGAAATTAATCACAGATTTAATACATACCAAACAACTATTATTTCTGTACATTAATAGGAAGATATAAGAGAAACAAAAGATAATAAAACAACCAAACCAATGTGTGAACCTAAAGAAAGGGAGAATACCATTTATGGGCATGACATTGATAGGAGGATTGTACCATAAATTTTACAGTATAATTTTAGTTTTTAGTTTTATAATTTTTATCACTTTCAATAAATCTAAACATTAGATCTATTCCATCACATTATAAATTAATCACAGATTAAATACATACCAAACCACTAACATTGTTGTACTTTAATAGGGAGATATCAATGAAACAGAGGATAATAAAACAACCAAACCAATGTGTGAACCAAAAGCAAGGGAGAGGAATTGTCACATAATGTAATACTTTTCTAGCACCAGACGGACTGGTCATCCCCCCTTTTAATCTATTAAATGGAGGGTTGAGTGTATATGATAACATTTGTGTATAGTAAGTGTGTAACATATCACGTTTATGAGATGGGTTGGGTGTGAAAGGGATCTGCCTTGTGGGGGCCACTTGGCTCTCTGCAAACTCCCATTTGCATCATGGTAGCATATGTAAGGGATCTGCCTCATTTGTACCAGTGTGCAAATAAGAGAGAGAGAGAGAGAGATTGGCTGTGTAAGGGATCTGCCTCTCTCGTAACAGAGTCGTAGATATGTGAAATAGGCTACCTAGTGCTATACTGGGATCAAGAACAATAGAGAATTTCAAGATAAAATCAGATAGTCATATGGACGAAATGGGTTGGATGTGAAAGGGATCTGCCTTTTGTGGGCCACTTGTCTCTCTGCAGCAGATTCCCATGTTCATCTTAGTTGCATGTGTAAGGGATCTGCCTCATTTGTACCGGTGTGCAAACAAACGAGCGAGAGAGAGAGACTGGGTGTGTAAGGGATCTGCCTCTATTCGTTTAGTAACATAGTTGTAGATATGTGGAATAGGCTACCGAGTGCTATAGTGGAGTCAAGAACAATAGAGTTCAACATAAAATTAGATAGGAGGAGATGGGTTGGGTGTGAAAGGCTGCCACGGGCGTGTCTGGCCACCATTTTGGATATCATATCAAAAGTTGCCCAATACAAAAATGCACCTTGTTTTAAAGTTTGGTCCAGATCCGACCAGCGGTTCCAGAGTTATTGCGTAAAAACCGGACTATAATTATATAATATGGAAGAATGCAATACTCTTGAACCCCTGAAGACGTTGCTTGCTGCATGAGGGAGGAGGGAAGGTAAGTCACACCACACCAAAAAAAATCAAAACTTTGAAGGTCCATAATTTTGTTATTAAAGTAAGCATCTGACAAAGGAAGGAATTGTTAAAAACCTTAGCCAATACTCTGCTATTCACCAAAAATAAATTTGAATTATCATTATTATTTGGTAGGGTAGGTAGGTAGGTTGGTTAAATAATTAGTGGAATTCGTAGGGACTCGAACTATTTTGAGAGAGTTAAATTTAATAAAATTTATGGATCTGAATTATGAAATTAAGAATTATTAAGCAAAACTAGGGGATGCGGGGGAGCCTATAGACTGAAAACTAAAAACGTTGTGTGGGTACCGAATACGGTGTTAAAGTAATTTAAGAAAAGACAGTTTTCAATGCTGCGGCCAAACTATTCCACTAATTTCTATTCTTTTGGTACCAAAACGTTCGGAATTGCGAGCCTCACCCACCTACGCAAACATGGCTTTGATCATCCGCATAGTTTTCAAGATGTGGATTTTTAAGTGTATTTCAAGTTTTTTTCAAGATTGCCAAAAAGAAAACCACGTGTAAAGCAAAACCTTTTCCATAACATTTGCGAAGCATTACTAGTGGAGTTCATATGCCAAAGCCCAATCATTTCCTATGAGTGGAAGAGACTGTATTTAAGTTTCAAATTGTTCAGGAAATCTGTTGCCACGGACCTGTTTGGCCGCCATTTCGGATATTTAGCATACCAAAAGTTGCCCAATACAATAACGTGCCTTGTGTGAAAGTTTGATCCCGATCCAAAAAGCGGTTCTGGAGTTAAAGCGTAAAAACCGGCGTGGAAAAATAATTTGGAAGAATAAGAAGATTTAATGATAACCCACAAGGTTCGAACCCCTAATAATGATACTAATAAAAAAAACAAATATATATATATATATATAAATTAAAATCCCATCCAGACCTCCTCCAAGCCAAATTTGAACATTTTGTCCGAGGGGGAATTTGGGGGGGTTTCCCCTGCTTCCTCCAATAGTTTGGAGAGTTTAATTAAGACGTTTCACCCATTTTTTGGCGAAATAAGACGCTTCACCCCATACCACGGTCGATTTGTTTCCTGTGCGAGAGAGATGCGAGCCTATAAGTTAGAACAAAAAATGTTTTTGGGGCGGCAAGTTTTTCGATCGAATAATATAAAAAATAACTTGAAGAAGATCTGGGTGGGCATTTTTTTATATATATATATATATTTTTTTTTCGTATGATTATTATATATTTTAGTTTTAAGGAAGTCTGGTGGGGCGCCTTTGTTAGCCTCGGGGACAAACATGGACTACACAGCTCACAAATGGCAAACGCAAGCACATATCATCAGTAATATTATAACATAATATTATAATAACCCACAACTGTGAGAGAGAGAGAAAGAGAGATACACAGAGTTACACAGATACTCAGACCACACAAACCTTGCGGTCCCTACTGGGTGGTCTGGCATTAATACTACTAGACAGGGACAGTTTATAGTAGAAGAATAGGACTGTAAAGTAGAAGGCTCTCTCCCCACCCTCCGCTCCCTACGGCTAAAAGGCCATCCCGGAAAATAGGTTAAGTATAACCTTATGGGCCGGGAAAGGCCAATAAAGAACATTTTTATAGAGTATAGAAAGAAATTAGTTTGAAAGGGAAATTACACATGCCAACTGATTAATTCATATTTATCCAATCTTCATCAGATGATCGTCTAGTCTTTTCTTAAACGTAGCAATTGAATTACTGTCGACCCCCTCCCTTGGAGGTGAGAGAGAGAGAGAGAGAGTGAGAGTAAAGGGTACATCATACAGTCAGGAATGCGAGCTAGAATCACTAGGAGTAATGATTCCTGGTGACTCCTGGGAATACACCACGAATGTCTGCAATTCCCCGTGGACTCACAACACCGTAGGAACCACTGGGAGTGTACCTGCGAATCACTGGGAGTCACTGGGAATCACCTGGATAAAACCAGGAATGAAGTGCGAGTGACTGAAAATTTGATTTTTACTGTAATATACGAGTCGATAGGAGTAATATAGGTATCACTGGGAATTAGATAGGAGTCACTGGGAATCACCGAGCATCACTGGGATTTGTTTGGAATGAGATGCGAGTATGCCAGGCATGGCCTCCATTGTGAAGAGCCCCTATATAAGGGGCCCCCAAGCTGTGCCAAGCCACATGCACACTCACCTCCGACCCACGGACACTATAACTACAGTCCTCTAATATCGTCATTAAGTATTATGACTGTATTCATACATCATTACAGACATTAATATAATACGATAAGTCTGTATTATTATGTACCGTAAGGTCATAATATCAATGCTTACTATACTTTAACCCTTCTCTAGCGGGTGCTCTGTGGCCGTTTTGGACCTTTCTGGGCCGTTCTGACTGCTATATCAACCATCAGTATGAAAGGAACTGTATTGCGCCGAAAACTAGGTGGAAATCGCTACACAATGACGCCACATACAGCTACGTAGCACTCGTGGAGCACTGACAGTGTTACCTCGAAGATGGAAGTTTAGCTGATTTTCTACCTTGCTCACTTTTAGCGAACTATTGGTTACACTGTCATCCTCACGCGCGGTGGGGAAACTGGAGTTAGTGTGGGCCGGGAGGCCACAGATGTCGGACGTATGGATCATTACTATCCCACCCATTTTCACTCGATTTCCACCCTTTTTTCACCCATTTTTTGCCAGTTTTTTCAACTCGACTTATGTGGTGAGCCGCTTTTTAAGGGTTAAGAAACAAATATATTTAAACTATTGTCTAAATAGTGGATAGTTAATCATTCCCACCCTCTTCTTTTCATTCACTACCGAGTTCTGTAATATTTCATACGATTACCTAAAATAGGTAACACTTATAGGTTGTGTTAGTTTGCTTAAGTTAGGTCAGGGGAGTTACAGAACTTCTAGATTATTAACCGGCGACTACAACGGCCCCTAAACAACCAAGTCATTATTCCGCTGGCTCAAAGTTTACCCCGGCGACTACAACACCCCTCGAAGTAGTAATCCACATTTCACTCTCCACCACCAAGCGAACTTGACATTTCAAAACACATACAAACACGTCTCCACCATTCTCGTTATTTTTGGTATGGGGAGTTGCAGAATGTGTAGACTACAAGTAGGGTATTGTAACATTGACCATACATTGTTCACATTATTTAATTACCTGAACTACAGTAATTTCCTTCTCTACACACAATCACTGGGTGAATACATTGTCTTGTGGGAAATTGTACTTACACAGGTTAATACTAGGCCTATTTATAATGTTTGACCATTAAAAGTTAACTACCTGTATAATGTATATTATACTTTCACGTGAGAAGTATTACAGGTTTATATGAATATTTATTAAAGGGTACTTCACACAGTCAGGAATGTGAGCTAGACTCACTAGGAGTAGCTGAAAATTCGGATTCCTGGCCCTATTCGCGGTGAAACTTCGATGACTCCTAGTGACTCTAGCCATATCCTAGTGATTCATGTTAGACTCCAAGTGACTCCAAACCACTCGCGGCCGATTGGCCCTGTCCGACAAAATGTTCACCGTGTTAAAAGTTCTAGCCACGAATCGGACCATTCCCAGTGACTCCCAGTTGATTCCCAGTGATCCCCAGTGATTCCCCAGTGACTCCCAGTGAGTCCTGGTGATGCTCAGTATTTCGTATCTGATTCGCGGACAGCTTTTGGTTTCAGTTCCAGTTCATACCAGAATCACCAGGACTCACTGGGAGTCACTGGGAATCACTGGGAGTGGTCCGATTCGCGGCGAGAACCTTAAACACGGTGAACATTTTGTCGGACATGGCCAATCGGCCGGGACTGGTTAGGAGTCACTGGGAGTCTAACAGGAATCACTAGGATATCGCTAGAGTCACTTAGAGTATAGATTTTCACCGCAAATAGGCCCAGGAATCCGAATTTTCAGCTATTCCTAGTGGTTCTAGCTCGCATTCTTGACTGTGTGAAGTACCCTTTAACACCTTACGAGCAGCCTATGCGGTTTATTTATGTGTACCGCACAGCGGGGTGTTTTTAGCCAAAATAGGGCTGTTTACGTGATCATTTTCATGCCTAAATAAGACCCAGAACGTAAAACAAGTACCTATCCCTGAAAGGGCATAAACAGAGCTTTCGAATGACACCATAACGATCCTTGTATGATGGATAGTTTTCTTGCAATAACCGTGCAACGCGAGTGCAAAAAGCAGGTAATTCGGTACTTTCAGTACATAATTGTGTATGTAGCGAGTGAGAGAGGGAGGAGGGAGCTGAGTTTTGTGTCAGTAGGTTCGCCGCGGTGGTCTGGAGCAGTCATACGCTCGCTAGTCTCCTGCCACCACTTGTCTCTCTCTCTCAGCCACATTACGGGCTGAAATTGCCACTCGAGTTATGTCGAGCGCCGCCACATAGTCCAGCTTTATTTAACTCGACTTATGTTGCTCGCCGCTAAATAAGGGTTAACCTCTGAAGTGCGCATGGGGGTAATTGGAAACGTCCCCCTGTGCTGACGTATTTGAGGTGTTTCCGTCACTAAAATATTCATTGTGCCATTAATAGCATTAATACTTATCCATATGCGCCTATTATGGGTTGATTATAAAGGTATTAACCTGAAACAACAATAAAACGAGTGAAAACAGCGTTTGGATGGTCAAAATCGGAGATATAGCCCGCGAGTTGTATAATGTATGGGTGAGGCAATCTGCTTTCCCGCCAATTTCCCCCAAGGCCACTGAGACACAGTCGATCGATCTCCTCTCTCTTGCACTCGCTTGCTATCAGTGATGACCACACCCTCCAATCGATTTCTAATGTTAGCACGAAATATACCTCAGAATAAGGGAATAACAGGGAAAATAGGTGATAACTGAAGGAGAGGAGGAAAGTGGGGAAGGAGGGGAGGTAGAGGACTGAGATTTTGCATGGCCCAGGGGCCAAAAAAAAAATAAAATAAAAAAAAAAAATATAAATTTTTTTTTTTTTTTCGATGTCAAAAGTTGATTTTTGTTTTCTCTGACTCTTAAGAGTCTCCCCGCAGTGCGCCGGGGGAACTCTTAAGAGTCTCCCCGCAGCTCCCGGGTTAATGAATGAGAGAGTGTGTGTGTGTGTGTGTGTGTGTGTGTGTGTGTGTTGGGGGTAGATGCAATATGGCTGCCCTAAGTGAAGTTGACCTCCGCCCCCCCTCCTCCCATGAACCCAGACAGACATAAACATATAACTGGACCCTGTATGTGTGTTGTTAAAGAGGTGGGGCCTTTTTCTGGACCCCCTTCTCCCTCATGTTTAGCATATTAGTTTTGAGGTTTGTGACGTTAACCACTCCGTTAGAACCGCATGGCTTGTCCTACAGTGACTCGCTAGGATCACCAGGGCAGTGGATGGGGCTACAGTTTATGTATTAGAGTGTGCTTTATTTCATATGAAAGCTTGTGTCATGGGCAGTCCAGAAAGGCTCTTTGTTTTCACCCATGTCAAGGCTTTATATATTTAATTGTAAAGTATATGTTTTATCATTAACTAGTAATGATGGGATCTGGGAGAGAGAGAGAGAGTAGAACAGAGTGAGAGGGAGCGCGCAGTGTTTTTGTCCCGCTCGATGACGTCACGGCTGGCTGCCTCGTGGGGGTTGGTTAAGAGAGGTCCTTACCCTCTAGCTCCCTTGCTAGTGGCTAGAGGACTTGTAACCGCTTTTTTCCCACGCGCCTCGAGCTAGTGCGAGTATATATACAGTTCCTCGCCACTCTCTCCCTCAGATCTGGTTTCTAGAACGCATCCATCTTTTTTCCCTTGCTACCTGTCCCCGGCTTCGCACCTGAGAATCTTTTCCTCTGCCTACCTCTCTCTTTTTTCATATCTTTCACCACCTTTTATTAATATTATATCCCCTCTGGTTAACTCTGCAAAATCAGCTTCATGCTGGCCAGTTGTATTGTGCGTTAAGGTCTGATATAACCCATGTATGTTAGTTGTTAAGATAAGATGATCACGAAGCATTGGTTGGCATTCATATTGTTTAGTACTGCTTCCTATAAATATTAGTGTTCTGCTGGATTAGATAATGCTAGACTAGGGGTCTGATATTATAAGGTATTGTTTCCTATGAATGCTGGCTTTAGGAAAAGCTGCACGACATACCTGAGAACTGGAGTTGATTGAGTAAATTCTAGTCTGTGTGCCATTGAGAGTGGAGCATGCACGAATGAGGGCTTTTTGCCTATACCATTCTGCACTGTTCTAAGCTCGTTGTTTGTCTTTGAGGTACGCCAGGAGAACGCTTAATACTTCGGTATTAAGGTTTCTCAAGAGAGCTACCCTTCCCTATAACGTAATATTTGACGCACAGACTTGAGATTTGCACTAGGCTATGCGGCATGCCATGCGCACCAGTATCTCGTATCATTGACTCTAGCTAGACTTTATCAGTCAAAGTAGACATTAAGTATATTAACCTAATTACTCTTTTTATGCATACCCATTTATTATTACACAAGCATTTCGCAGCCTAGTTTGATGTATGGAGACACAAATGACTTAGGCTCTTTTTGTTGATAGGAATACTGCATTGTTTTGGCGATTATTATTGTTGTAGTGTTTAGGATATTCTTGGCTCCGACGGCATTATATATATTCTGCCTTTTTGTGTGCATAGCCTGCACGAGCATTGTTCCGCTGCCTGCCTTTTGGGGTTCCATTTCCGATACGAGCATCTTTATAGCATCTAACATTTAAAGAAGATTCCTTGTTAGTGTTGAAGGACTTTAGTGCACTTTCTTTCATGCAGGAGTGCCTGACATTTATTGATTAAAGTAACGTAAGCTGTAACTTCTCTTACCACCTTACTTTGCATACCATAACCAAGCACCTTCGGTTATAGGTAGTAATAGGCTGTTTTCACATAACATTAAGCCTAGAGTAGACGCACATTTATTGAGAGTTTGATAGCCTATTATTGCATATAGAACTCTGTAGAGTATTTGTGTTCTTTGTTCACTGGGAATATACATCAGAGGTTGGAGCTAGCGCTTTCCGTTGTAACATTTATGCCATTACTAGTCCAATGAATAAGAGCCCTGATATATTTGAACCCCAGTCGTAACAAATGGCGACCTTACCTAGGATTTGGTGAACCTACATTTATTAAGCAGGGAACATTTGTTGTTTTGGGGAATATTTTGCGGGGATCAGCAAGAATAATTTTGTTTTGGCCCTTGAGTATTTCCGAGAATTTTTGTGTGTATATCGAGGTATAAGAGTTTGGGGTGCTTCTTTTCTGAATATTGTGGTGAGAAATTTTTGTGAGCATCATGTCTTATACCGGATCAGAGGAGAATGGAGACACAGTACGTACTGTCGAGACTGAGGAACAGCAGTATGGTGAAATGGTTAATCAGGGTGGGTTGCCCCTGGGGGGACCACCGGTAATTTTAAACCGTATCCGTGTTCCTGATCAGTCTGTCTCGCACTTATGGAAACTGGTTCCGGTGTTTGATGAGAGTGGGGTAACAGAATTTTTCGCACACTTTGAGAAGAAGTGCCAGGAACACCAGTGGCCAGAAAATAAATGGGCAGCACTTGTATCCTCTAGATTAAGAGGCAAGGGTCTTAAAGCCTACGATGCGTTACCTTTGGAGTCATGTATTGTGTATGAGGATCTCAAGGAGGCTGTCCTGAGGGCTTACGAACTGCAACCAGAAACGTACCGTTTGAAGTTCCGGGGTGTAACTAAGGGAAGAGATAGCACCTTTTTGGAACACGCCCGGGACTTGTCCGATGCTATGGGGAACTGTCTCCGATCTGAGAAGGTAACAACGTTTGATGGAGTTAAGCAGTTAATGATGTTGGAGCAGTTCTTTAAAAGCACGGGCGGTGATCTAACTTTGAACTTAAAGGAGAAAAACCCAAGAACTCTAGTCGAAGCAGCAGAAATGGCTGATCGACGGCTGTCGTTGATTCGGGGTTGCGGGTCCTCACAGAAGTGCGATGTAAGTGCTAAGGACCGTTATCCTCCCCCTCCCCGGAACAATGACACATTTAAACAGAAGAGCCATGAAACTAAAACTGAATCCAAACCTTACACCACACCGTATGTGAAAAGTCAGGGGCCTTTTACATCACAGTATAAGCCGAAACCGAAATTTATGAGTTTTAGTTGCCACCAGGAGGGTCATAAGGCAAATGAGTGCCCTAGTCGACCTCCTCCGGCAGCCGTGTCTTTTGCTCATGGCATTGGAGTGTTCAAGAGGACATCGGAGTTTGTTAGAGGCATTTCTTCCGAGGTAAATACAGTGCCAGTGCAGAAGGATCCGGAAGGCTTATTCCCTGTCCGTGATGCCTTTAGTGACCACAGGGGACTCGGTTGTGTGGAGTGGGGGGGTAGAAGACATGAGGTGAGAATTTTGCGTGACACTGGGGCATCGCAAACACTGTTGAGAAATTTCACTGGTAAACCTGTCAATACGGCGCGGGTGGTTGTGGTTCAGGGAGTTAATGCGACAAGGTCATACCCGCTTGTAAGAATGAAGGTGGAAGTTGATGGTGTGACTCGGGACCTGGATGTAGGAATTGTGGAGAAGTTACCTGTTGGGGGCGTCGACCTCCTTCTCGACAACGACTTTGCGGGACCTACTTCTGAGGCTCCACCCTTGGTCGTTGCCGAGAAGCCGGCCGACGTGAGTAGGGAGGAGCAGGAGTGGGTTGAGAAGTGTCCGGTACAGCCTATGGCGTGTGTTGTCACCGGAGATCTTGCATCCAGGGAGTCACATTCTGGTCAACAGTCTTTAGATCAGCGGAGGAAGGGTACCGAGAAGGGGTTGAAAGTTGATGCGGTTGAGAGTTTAGTGTCAACGGACCTTCTCGGGGACTCAGTATTAGGACCAAATATCGAGTCTGAAGAAGACCCAGTAACTGTTGTGGAAAAGGCAGAGGATGGGCTTAAAAAGACGAAAGAGTTGAAGAAGGACAGTGATGCACAGTCGGGAGATGTAGCAACAAGGTACCCTGACGCGTACCCTATGAGAAATGGGTCGGCGAAGACGGTGGTCCGAAGCTTGCTAGTGTATTTTTCCCGGTATGGTTACCCGCAGGGGCTTCAGTCAGTCCAGGGACCCAACTTCACTTCTAGCCTCTTTGTTCAATCAATGCCGCAGCATGAGATTGTTGGGGTTGTGTCATCTGCGTATCATCCGGAGAGCCAGGGTGTGATAGAGCGATGGCACTCAGCCTTGAAATCTGTGCTTCGTTGTTGTTGCTTTGAGAGTGGGAAGGATTGGGATCTTGGCCTGCCATGTACTCACCTAATTGTACTCACCTAATTGTAGTATACAGGATTTGAGCCTAAGCTCGTGTTGTCCTGTCTCTCTCTCTACATTTATTCAATTTGCTTTAAAAGTTTGGATATTTCTTGCTCCCACCACCTCCCCATCCAACTTATTCCAACACTCAATGCTTCTATGCGGGAAGCTGAACTTTCTTACATCAGACTTACATATAACTTTCCTCAACTTACAATCATGACCCCTGGTTCTTCCCTCGTCCCTCACCACAAAATCTCCCTTGTCGATCTTCTCAAAACCTTTCACACACTTAAACATCATGATCATGTCACCTCTCTCTCTCCTCTCCCTCAGCGTTGGCAGCTTTAGCCTCTCCAATCTCTCCTCATAAGGCAGGTCTCTAAGGCTAGCTATCATCTTAGTGACAACTCTCTGAACTCTTTCCAGTTTTTTATTATGTTTTATAAGGTGTGGAGACCACACCACTGCTGCATACTCCAGTCTTGGTCGTATTATTGTCCCTATTATTTTTGCTAACATCTCTTCATCTAAATAATTCAGAGCTATTCTCATGTTAGTCAACACTGCATAGGTTTCACCAGTTATTTTATTTATATGCTGTTCAGGTGACAAGCTGTCTGCCACAACTACCCCTAGGTAGTCAAGTGGTGATGGGCTGGTCTATTAGAGTGAGAACTGAGCAATCTCTGCCATACCCATAGCTTACTCTGACTGTTCCTTTTACTTATATATTTTCTAGATCTCAAGTGACGGCGTCTCTAACGTGGATTGACCTCCCAATCTACCAAGATTGGAAGCCAAAGCGTCACATTTTTCCCTTGCCCCTCAACTTTCTCTTCATAATTGCTGAGGGACACAGGGCCCTGGGTGGGGCTTTGGTTTCCCGGGCATTTCCGCACCCTCCTCAGCTCCCCGCCATGGAGTGGCTTCGGTCACCCAGGCTTTATTGTGGTCGGCGGGGAGGGTTCTGTGGGGGCGCTCGGTTATGGCCTTGGCCTTGCTCAGGGCCTTGGGGCTGTTCGGCCAGGCAGCTTGGGGAACAACAACAACATCAACAACTACCCCTAGGTCTGTTGCTTTCACAGCTTTACTAATTATTTCATCTCCTATTTTATATCCCCAAGAAGGTCTATATTTACTTTTTCCCATCTCAAGAACCTGACACTTACTCGTGTTGAATTCCATTTTCCAAGTTTGACTCAACTCATATAACTTATCTAGGTCTCTCTGTAATTCTTCACAACTACTCCTACTTGTAATATGCTTCATTAATTTTGCATCATCAGCAAACATAGATATATATGAGCCTATTCCCATTTGAAGGTTGTTGATGAAAACCAAAAACATGATTGGGGCCAACACCAATCCTTGAGGCACTCCGCTTTTTACCCTTTTCCACGAGGAGAACTTTCCTTTTATTACTGTTCGCATTTCCCTCCCAATTAAATAGTTTTCCATCCACTTTAATAATACTCCCTCAACCCGCCCCTCAGTCCTGAGCTTCCACAACAATCTCTTATGAGGCACCTTATCAAATGCCTTCTTGAAATCTAAGTAAATACAATCTACCCACCCCTCCCTCCCTTGTACAATGTCAATTACCCTATCATAGTAACTCAACAAATTGTGGTACACGAATGACCTTTTCTGAACCCGAACTGCTTGCTTGAAATTATTTCCCTCTCCTCCAATACCCACCCATCTTTTTCTAATAATCTTTTCACAAAGCTTGCATATAACACTCGTTAAGGATACCGGTCGATAATTTAGCGTGTCTTCTTTATTTCCACTTTTATATATTGGAGTTATATTTGCTTGTTTCCATTCTAAGGGAAGTTCCCCCTTGTTTAATGAGTGTTGAACAATATTAAAAATAGGTCTCACTAGTTGTTCAGAACATTCTCTTAATACCCATCCAGCAATGTTATCTGGGCCCATAGATTTTCTCACGTCCAATTCTTCCAACAATGATTTTAGTTCATCCTTGTTGACTTCTATCGACTCTAGTCCCTGTATCTCGTTCAATTCCACCACAGGTTCTACATAGTCATCCTCCTCCACAAACACGGATGTTAATGTATCATTCATAATTTCACACATACCCACTGTGTCTTCATATAATTGACCCTCTACCCTAAGCTTTGTTATTTTGTCCTTTATTTTAGTTTTTCCGTTGATATAACTATAGAACAGTTTGGGTTCTTTATTACATTGTTTACTATATCTTTTTCAAAGTTCTTTTTCTCCTCTCTTATAGTCTTGACATAGTTGTTTCTAGCATTCTTATACTCATCCCATTTTTCCTCAGTGTGTCTCCTTCTCACTTTATTCCATGCAGAGTCCTTTTTGTTCTGGGCAATGTGACATCGCATGTTAAACCACTCTTTCTCCTTAGCCAGCTTTCTATCCTTAAATGTTGGTACATATTTATCTACCCCCTCCCTGTAAATGTCTAGTAACATGGTGTATTTTACCTGAATATTCTGTTCTTGCTCAATAAATGACCAATCTATATTTGCAAAGTATCCTCGTAATGATTCATAATCCGCCTTACTATAATTTAGTCTATATTCCGTATGTTCCTCCTCTCTGCCTTCCAGAAATTCCACTGTCAATTCAAATTCAATCACAGCATGATCGCTTTTTCCCATGGGACTCAAATATGTTAGGTTCTTTATTTCTTGGGGGTCTTTGGTGAATAATAAGTCAAGTCTTGATGGTTCATCACCTCCTCTAAATCTTGTATTTTCCGTAACGTGTTGTGTTAATAGATACCCCATTGTTAGTTCAAGAAATTTGCTACCCCAAGTATTTTCATTTGAACCCGCATCCAAACATTCCCAATCCACCTCCCCGCAATTAAAGTCCCCTGCAAGAATAAGCCTATTTTTCCTTTTACAAATAATTTCTAACATACGCAAGGTTTCCAAAATTAATTCATTATATTCATCGTTGCTCCAAGATTTAGTCTTAGGAGGTAAATACATTGATACAATGTCCAATTTTGACCTATCATTATCCTCAATTTCAACTGCTACCATTTCAGCAATGCTATCACCAAGTTTTAATTCTTTAGCAGTAATTTTATTATCTACCATGATCAACACTCCTCCTCCTAGCTTTCCTAACCTGTCTCTTCTCCATGTACTGTATCCTGCACAACTAATTATATTCGTGTCTACCTCCTGGTTAAGCTTAGTTTCAGTCAAACATACTACCCCGGGCCTCTCTCTCTTTACATATTCGTCAAACTCAATCTTTTTGGAAATTAACCCATCAATATTTGTATACATGAACTTAGCGTTTCCAGTATTTTCCCTATTTTTCTCGTCCCTGCCCGTTCCTTTCTTTTTTGTACGTACCCCTCCCAATTTATTTCCTAGCTTGTCTCCTCTCCTCTTGTCTCCACCTGGACTGTTTCTCGCTCCGTTTCCACCTCCCTTCCCTCTGCCTCCACTTGGACTGTTTCTCTCTCTATCTCCACCTCCCCTCTCTCTGCCTTCTCCCCCGTCACCCGCACCATCTCCCTTTCCCTCCCTACTTCGTCCCTTCGCTTTATATACCATTTCTTGAGTTTTCCCTCCCACACTCTCCAGAAAAACTTCTTTTCGTCTTCTTTCGTCCTTTCTCCATTCTTTACATTTGCCTCGGTTTGCAATTCCTTTCAAATGTTTCGATCCTCAATACTCATGTCTTTTCTAATTGTAATTTTCTTAAACTTGCTGGTCAAGTTAAGTCTCCATGTTACGTTCATTATTGCATCCACTGTTACCCTAGACCTAAACTGCACTCTCATTGGCCTTGTGTTTCCCTTACTATATTTACCCATTCTCCTAACTTCTTCAATATCATCTCTCCAGTTGTTTCCTTCTTCATCGACATGCTTGATCAATGTTTTTACCTTATTAATTTCTTCCTTATCCCTAGCTTTCCTCTCAATAATGTGCTCCTCTATATCCCCAAATACAATAATACACTTATTTCTATCTATTGTTTCACGCAGGACCTGTTCATTTCTCCTCATAGCTTTTACTACCACTGATTCTAAATCTTTATTTTCCCTTTCTGATTGTTTCTTTTGTTCCTCCATGATTTCCTTCATTGCCACTTCCTTCACTTTTCCTCCTTCGTCATTAACCCATTTATTGTGTTTCTCCTTAACACCTTACGAGCGGCCTATGCGGTTTATTTATGTGTACCGCACAGCGGGGTGTTTTTAGCCAAAATAGGGCTGTTTACGTGATCATTTTCATGCCTAAATAAGACCCAGAACGTCAAACAAGTACCTATCCCTGAAAGGGCATAAACAGAGCTTTCGAATGACACCATAACGATCCTTGTATGATGGATAGTTTTCTTGCAATAACCGTGCAACGCGAGTGCAAAAAGCAGGTAATTCGGTACTTTCAGTACATAATTGAGTATGTAGCGAGTGAGAGAGGGAGGAGGGAGCTGAGATTTGTGTCAGTAGGTTCGCCGCGGTGGTCTGGAGCAGTCATACGCTCGCTAGTCTCCTGCCACCACTTGTCTCTCTCTCTCAGCCACATTACGTGCTGAAATTGCCACTCGAGTTATGTCGAGCGCCGCCACATAGTCCAGCTTTTTTTAACTCGACTTATGTTGCTCGCCGCTAAATAAGGGTTAATCTCCTCCACGTGTTTTCATTTCCTTGGTTTGCCCTTTGTATTCTTCAAGTTGCAATCTTAAAGCTTCATTTTCGTCCTGGAGTTGCCCGATATGAGTTTGAATTTCTTTTAGGCTAGCCCGACTCAAATCTTGTCCAGGCTCGATGTCCCCAGCCTGAGCACCACATATTGAACATATAGCCTCAATCTGTGAACTAACACTCACCTTCCACTCCTGCATATCCTCCTTCCACCTTTTAATGTCATTCAGCTCACGTATAATTTTCCCTAGAATGCCCTCGGTCTCACCGACTTCAAATCCATCAAAGTCAGCCATATTTGTTTACATCCACTCGCATTCACAATAACTTGAATTATTTTTATCACTCGAAATATCCTCACTTGCTTTTAATCTCAAATTATTTTAATACTGCATTTTAATACAGGACAACACAAAATATCCTTATACTCAAGTTTAGGTGAGTTTATTTGACGAGCGCTGTAAACAGCTTGCTAGATCAGCTGATTTTCGGGAGCGTGGGTGCGGAGGTGTTGTCTCGTCGGTGGTTCGTGTGTGTGTTTTTTGTGTGCTGTGCGGGAGGTAACTGGGGAGAGTTTGGGATTCAGCCCTAATGAGCTCGTCTTTGGACACCGTGTCAGAGGGCCTCTCCATATGGTTGAAGAAGTATGGGAGGGCGCAGAAAAACCTTGTTCTATGCTCAAGTGTGTCCTCAACAGTCGAGAACGGATGTTGCGCAGTCTGGAGTTGGCTGGCCGTAATTTGACTAGCTCTCAGGCCCTCAGGAAGGACAGGTACGACCTCAAGGTTGAACTCAGGGAGTTTCACGTGGGTCAGGAGGTGTTGATTCTACTGCCCGTTGTAGGTCACCCCTTATCCGCGAAGTACGCTGGTCCTTATAGGGTGGTGGAGGAGCTATCAGACCTGGATTACTTGGTAGCCACTCCAGACAGACGTAAGCGCAATCAGTTATGTCATGTTAATCCCATGAAGGAGTATGGGAGGCACCCCCCTGAGCCTCTCACTGTGCCTGTGATGACGTTTAGCAGTCAAGGTGGAGAAGGAGAACGGGACAGTCAAGCTCAGGTGGAGGATAACTGGAAGGATAAGAAGTTCAAATGGGCGCCTGAGTGTGAGAAGGTGTTTAGAGGAGTAAAACACCTGTTGTGCACTCACCCGATCCTCAGGGCCCCTGACTTTAGCCTACCTTTCCAACTAGCAACGGATGCTAGTGGTGTGGGGGCTGGTGCCGTCCTTATGCAAAAGGACGATGATGGGCTGGAACATCCTGTTAGTTTCTACTCGAAGAAGTTCAATTCAGCCCAAAAGAACTACTCTGTTGTCGAGAAAGAGCTGCTGGCAATTGTACTTGCACTGAGGCATTTCGAGGTCTATGTTCCAGCCTATGGACCAGTTTACCCAGATCATCACCCTCTCAAGTTCTTGGACCAGTTTCACAATCGGAATATGAGGCTGACCAGGTGGTCACTAAAGTTATTGGTATATAACCTGGACATACGCCATATTGCCGGTTGTGACAACGTGGTTGCAGATGGTCGTTCAAGGGTATATGATCCTGGGTAGATTGACACACGGGTAGCCTCCTGCTTTAGTTTGAATAGTATTTTGCGCTTGGTGCTTGTTGGCTCGCGGTTGTAGCCCAGCGTATTGGGTCATAAAGCAGGAGTTGAGCGTTTGGTATAGAAGAAAAAACTAGGCTTGCCCCTATAGTGCAGCCGAAATAAACAAATTATAAACATACAAATCAAATAAAAACTCTTTCTTTGATAGTTGATTTTTTTTAGTATGTTATAGCAGTAATTCTGAGTTGCACTCCTCTCAGAATGCTGGGCTAGAGAAGCTCGCTCTTGAGGAGCAAAACTACATATAATTTAACCTATGGTGTTGGGGAGGGTTATAATTTTGAAAAATGTTTTGTTGAAGAACTGTGCCAGATATTTTACTGCCGCTGGGTGATGGGAAGTGGAGTTCTAACCATCAGATTTTTGTGAGCCTTGGGGCCTCTGAGAAAAATCTTGGGGGGGGTGTGACGTTAACCACTCCGTTAGAACCGCATGGCTTGTCCTACAGTGACTCGCTATGATCGCCAGGGCAGTGGATGGGGCTACAGTTTATGTATTAGAGTGTGCTTTATTTCATATGAAAGCTTGTGTCATGGGCAGTCCAGAAAGGCTCTTTGTTTTCACCCATGTCAAGGCTATATATATTTAATTGTAAAGTATATGTTTTATCATTAACTAGTAATGATGGGATCTGGGAGAGAGAGAGAGAGTAGAACAGAGTGAGAGGGAGCGCGCAGTGTTTTTGTCCCGCTCGATGATGTCACGGCTGGCTGCCTCGTGGGGGTTGGTTAACCCGGCAAGCGCGATAGGCCTCACGGAAGGCTTCCTATAGGGAACGCGATAGGCCTCACGGAAGCAGGACCATAAAAAAAGCCTTCCATAAAAAAAAAGGGCCTATCAAAACAAAGGAATTTGTCTCTAGGTGAGATAATTCCCCTCCAGTACTCATCCATGTAAATCTCACCCACCCCCCTCCCCTCCTTCCCCACCTTATTCCCCCCTCCCTCCCCTCCTCAATTATCACCTATTTTTCCTCTTATTATCATCATTTATCGGTTATTTTTTCTCTCCCGCGATAATGTAGCACAAGTGGGTTGCATAAAAGATCGTTATGCAACACCCAGACACCGGCACACACACCGCCCCGCTCGTCTCAGTTGACTCCCAGACAGCGAGAGGTGAGGGCTGCCTGTGTCTCTCTCTCGCCTGAGATTATGACCGGGTGGCCAATATCTTCGTTTTTCACCACCCAAATGCTTTTCCCACTTATTTTAGCACTCTTGAAGGTTCATATATACATCATATATGTAAAATAAAAGCATACCGAAAACAAATAATGGTTTATATTGTAAATATAACGAATTCTGTCAGAATCCAGGGCTAGAAATGCACAAATAACTACCCTAGCACCTAGGTCTATATCGCGCTTGTCAGGTTAAGAGAGGTCCTTACCATGCTGTTAGCTCCCTTGCTAGTGGCTAGAGGACTTGTAACCGTTTTTTTCCCACGCGCCTCGAGCTAGTGCGAGTATATATACAGTTCCTCCCCACTCTCTCCCTCAGATCTGGTTTCTAGAATGCATCCATCTTTTTTCCCTTGCTACCTGTCCCCGGCTTCGCACCTGAGAATCTTTTCCTCTGCCTACCTCTCTCTTTTTTCATATCTTTCACCACCTTTTATTAATATTATATCCCCTCTGGTTAACTCTGCAAAATCAGCTTCATGCTGGCCAGTTGTATTGTGCGTTAAGGTCTGATATAACCCATGTATGTTAGTTGTTAAGATAAGATGATCACGAAGCATTGGTTGGCATTCATATTGTTTAGTACTGCTTCCTATAAATATTAGTGTTCTGCTGGATTAGATAATGCTAGACTAGGGGTCTGATATTATAAGGTATTGTTTCCTATGAATGCTGGCTTTAGGAAAAAGCTGCACGACATACCTGAGAACTGGAGTTGATTGAGTAAATTCTAGTCTGTGTGCCATTGAGAGTGGAGCATGCACGAATGAGGGCTTTTTGCCTATACCATTCTGCACTGTTCTAAGCTCGTTGTTTGTCTTTGAGGTACGCCAGGAGAACGCTTAATACTTCGGTATTAAGGTTTCTCAAGAGAGCTACCCTTCCCTATAACGTAATATTTGATGCACAGACTTGAGATTTGCACTAGGCTATGCGGCATGCCATGCGCACCAGTATCTCGTATCATTGACTCTAGCTAGACTTTATCAGTCAAAGTAGACATTAAGTATATTAACCTAATTACTCTTTTTATGCATACCCATTTATTATTACACAAGCATTTCGCAGCCTAGTTTGATGTATGGAGACACAAATACCTTAGGCTCTTTTTGTTGATAGGAATACTGCATTGTTGTGGCGATTATTATTGTTGTAGTGTTTAGGATATTCTTGGCTCCGACGGCATTATATATATTCTGCCTTTTTGTGTGCATAGCCTGCACGAGCATTGTTCCGCTGCCTGCCTTTTGGGGTTCCATTTCCGATACGAGCATCTTTATAGCATCTAACATTTAAAGAAGATTCCTTGTTAGTGTTGAAGGACTTTAGTGCACTTTCTTTCATGCAGGAGTGCCTGACATTTATTGATTAAAGTAACGTAAGCTGTAACTTCTCTTACCACCTTACTTTGCATACCATAACCAAGCACCTTCGGTTATAGGTAGTAATAGGCTGTTTTCACATAACATTAAGCCTAGAGTAGACGCACATTTATTGAGAGTTTGATAGCCTATTATTGCATATAGAACTCGGAGAGTATTTGTGTTCTTTGTTTACTGGGAATATACATCAGAGGTTGGAGCTAGCGCTTTCCGTTGTAACATTTATGCCATTACTAGTCCAATGAATAAGAGCCCTGATATATTTAAACCCCAGGCGTAACAGGTTGTAAGATATTCGTTCCGTTAGTTTGGCGATTTTGAGACCTTTTGCCTAATTTTGAGACCTTTTGCCTAATTTTGAGACCTTTTGCCTCCTTTTTTTGTCAATATTAAGACCTTTCGTGCCCTTTAGGTGTCGATTTTTTGTTGGCAAGCGAAAACGAGCCTCTTATTTTAGTAGGAAGCGGCCTTTGGCCGGGACATTTTTCTACCGAAAAATGTAAAAATTTATCTTGAATGGGGATCTAGCAGGTGCTTTTTCTAAGTTTGATGGAGGTCTAGCGAGGAAACTAAAAAATAAATATAATATATAAATATATAAACCAGACACCAAGCACTGCCCCTTAAACTTCGTGTGTCCAGGCATTTTGACCCCAACGTTCCTTGAATTTGGCTCTCTGTCACTCTTTGGGCTTTGAGGGAAACACTCGTATCCTGCCTTTTGTCTCCTTCATACACATAGGAATAAATACTACTATATGATGGGGCAAGAGGTCCCCTAAAATGTTAACCCCTTCTGTACTTGTGACGTCTTTTTAATTGTATTCTAGCTATATTTAGACGATTTTGTGCAGTTTAAGAAGGATCTGTGGTAGTAGAAAGGGATAAGTGAGATAATTCGATGCCTGTTAATGGCTGGAGACCCTTTTTAAGTTGAACAAAATCGTCTGCTAGTAGCCAGAATAAAGTTAAGAGGACGTCACCGGTACTGCAAGGGTTAAGGGGGTAGGGTTTATTATTGGGTCCATATATTTATTAAGGGGGTAGGGTTTATTATTGGGTCCATATATTTATTAAGGGGGTAGGGTTTATTATTGGGTCCATATATTTATTAAGGGGGTAGGGTTTTATTATTGGGTCCATATATTTATTAAGGGGGTAGGGTTTATTATTGGGTCCATATATTTATTAAGGGGGTAGGGTTTATTATTGGGTCCATATATTTATTAAGGGGGTAGGGTTTATTATTGGGTCCATATATTTATTAAGGGGGTAGGGTTTATTATTGGGTCCATATATTTATTAAGGGGGTAGGGTTTATTATTGGGTCCATATATTTTTTAATGGGGTAGGGTTTATTATTGGGTCCATATATTTATTAATTTATTAGTTTCCTCGCTAGACCTCCATCAAGCTTTAAAACAAACCCCCTTAGAGATATATTTGTACATTTTTCGGTAGAAAAATGACGCGGCCGAAAGCTGATTCCTCCTAAAATTACAGGCTCACTAACACTCGCCACGAAAAAATCTACACCTAAATGGCACGAAGGATCCTAATATTGGCAAAGAAATGGAGTGAAAGGTCTGAAAATCGTCAATTTAATCGCGGAATTTCTTTAAATCTGAAAACTAATGGGGCTAAGAATGAGGGAGAAAGCGGTCCATAAAAAATAACCGTCAAACCCCTTACAATGGAAAACTGTTCACCGTAACCCCATTAGTTTCTATTAAACTGTTCACCGTAACCCCATTAGTTTCTATTAAACTGTTCACCGTAACCCCATTAGTTTCTATTAAACTGTTCACCGTAACCCCATTAGTTTCTATTAAACTGTTCACCGTAACCCCATTAGTTTCTATTAAACTGTTCACCGTAACCCCATTAGTTTCTATTAAACTGTTCACCGTAACCCCATTAGTTTCTATTAAACTGTTCACCGTAACCCCATTAGTTTCTATTAAACTGTTCACCGTAACCCCATTAGTTTCTATTAAACTGTTCACCGTAACCCCATTAGTTTCTATTAAACTGTTCACCGTAACCCCATTAGTTTCTATTAAACTGTTCACCGTAACCCCATTAGTTTCTATTAAACTGTTCACCGTAACCCCATTAGTTTCTATTAACTGTTCACCGTAACCCCATTAGTTTCTATTAAACTGTTCACCGTAACCCCATTAGTTTCTATTAAACTATTCACCGTAACCCCATTAGTTTCTATTAAACTGTTCACCGTAACCCCATTAGTTTCTATTAAACTGTTCACCGTAACCCCATTAGTTTCTATTAAACTGTTCACCGTAACCCCATTAGTTTCTATTAAACTGTTCACCGTAACCCCATTAGTTTCTATTAAACTGTTCACCGTAACCCCATTAGTTTCTATTAAACTGTTCACCGTAACCCCATTAGTTTCTATTAAACTGTTCACCGTAACCCCATTAGTTTCTATTAAACTGTTCACCGTAACCCCATTAGTTTCTATTAAACTGTTCACCGTAACCCCATTAGTTTCTATTAAACTGTTCACCGTAACCCCATTAGTTTCTATTAAACTGTTCACCGTAACCCCATTAGTTTCTATTAAACTGTTCACCGTAACCCCATTAGTTTCTATTAAACTGTTCACCGTAACCCCATTAGTTTCTATTAAACTGTTCACCGTAACCCCATTAGTTTCTATTAAACTGTTCACCGTAACCCCATTAGTTTCTATTAAACTGTTCACCGTAACCCCTTAGTTTCTATTAAACTGTTCACCGTAACCCCATTAGTTTCTATTAAACTGTTCACCGTAACCCCATTAGTTTCTATTAAACTGTTCACCGTAACCCCATTAGTTTCTATTAAACTGTTCACGTAACCCCATTAGTTTCTATTAAACTGTTCACCGTAACCCCATTAGTTTCTATTAAACTGTTCACCGTAACCCCCTTAGTTTCTATTAAACTGTTCACCGTAACCCCATTAGTTTCTATTAAACTGTTCACCGTAACCCCATTAGTTTCTATTAAACTGTTCACCGTAACCCCCTTAGTTTCTATTAAACTGTTCACCGTAACCCCATTAGTTTCTATTAAACTGTTCACCGTAACCCCATTAGTTTCTATTAAACTGTTCACCATAACCCCCTTAGTTTCTATTAAACTGTTCACCGTAACCCCCTTAGTTTCTATTAAAGTGTTCACCGTAACCCCTAGTTTCTATTAAACTGTTCACCGTAACCCCATTAGTTTCTATTAAACTGTTCACCGTAACCCCATTAGTTTCTATTAAACTGTTCACCGTAACCCCATTAGTTTCTATTAAACTGTTCACCGTAACCCCATTAGTTTCTATTAAACTGTTCACCGTAACCCCATTAGTTTCTATTAAACTGTTCACCGTAACCCCATTAGTTTCTATTAAACTGTTCACCGTAACCCCATTAGTTTCTATTAAACTGTTCACCGTAACCCCATTAGTTTCTATTAAACTGTTCACCGTAACCCCATTAGTTTCTATTAAACTGTTCACCGTAACCCCATTAGTTTCTATTAAACTGTTCACCGTAACCCCATTAGTTTCTATTAAACTGTTCACCGTAACCCCATTAGTTTCTATTAAACTGTTCACCGTAACCCCATTAGTTTCTATTAAACTGTTCACCGTAACCCCATTAGTTTCTATTAAACTGTTCACCGTAACCCCATTAGTTTCTATTAAACTGTTCACCGTAACCCCATTAGTTTCTATTAAACTGTTCACCGTAACCCATTAGTTTCTATTAAACTGTTCACCGTAACCCCATTAGTTTCTATTAAACTGTTCACCGTAACCCCATTAGTTTCTATTAAACTGTTCACCGTAACCCCATTAGTTTCTATTAAACTGTTCACCGTAACCCCATTAGTTTCTATTAAACTGTTCACCGTAACCCCATTAGTTTCTATTAAACTGTTCACCGTAACCCCATTAGTTTCTATTAAACTGTTCACCGTAACCCCCTTAGTTTCTATTAAAACTGTTCACCGTAACCCCCTTAGTTTCTATTAAACTGTTCACCGTAACCCCATTAGTTTCTATTAAACTGTTCACCGTAACCCCATTAGTTTCTATTAAACTGTTCACCGTAACCGTAACCCCATTAGTTTCTATTAAACTGTTCACCGTAGCCCCGTAGTTTCTATTAACTGTTCACCGTAACCCCCTTAGTTTCTATTAAACTGTTCACCGTAACCCCATTAGTTTCTATTAAACTGTTCACCGTAACCCCATTAGTTTCTATTAAACTGTTCACCGTAACCCCATTAGTTTCTATTAAACTGTTCACCGTAACCCCATTAGTTTCTATTAAACTGTTCACCGTAACCCCATTAGTTTCTATTAAACTGTTCACCGTAACCCCATTAGTTTCTATTAAACTGTTCACCGTAACCCCATTAGTTTCTATTAAACTAAGTATTATAATGAACATTCATATTAAGGGAGCCCACCTCGCTTTGTTTATCTTTCTCTCCCTCTCTCTTTGGCTTGTATCCATTCGGCCCCATTCAGACTACTGTTTTAAGACGTTTACCCCCATTCAGGTGTCTATATTTTCCTAGCGAGCGGTAGCGAGCCAGTATATATATATATATATTTGTTTTGACAGCAAGCTAAATTTGTAATTTTTTTGATAGAAAAATTTCTCCGACGAAATCGGATTTCTCCAAACAATGCTGGCTCGCAATCGCTCGCCAGGAAGAAATCGACACCTGGATGGGGATAAACGTCTTAAAACAGTTGGCTGAATGGGGCCGAATGGATACAAGCCAGGGAAAGAGAGAAAAGGAGAGAAATATAAAACAAAAACAAATGTGACCCCCCTTAAGAACATTGATTAGGAAATAGGACCGAATATGAGGTGGAAGGATGGAGTGAGGAACTACATGAACGAAGGCGGTGCTGGTTGGGGGGAGGGGCGTCGACTGACTGGGGACAGAGGTGCATGGGGGCGGTTCGTTCGTGGCCACCCCTTCGGGGATCACGGCGTCAGGCAATAGATAGATAGATAGATAGATTAGGAAATTATTTTAATATAAAATATATACTGTAAAGCTGTGGTCATCCCGGGTTATTCTAACAGTTACACAATATTTAGAAAGTTTTCAAAATATTGTGTACGTATTCATAGTAAATTATTGTGTACGTATTCATAGTAAATTATTGTGTACGTATTCATAGTAAATTATTCAGCAAATCAACAATATATCCCCCACTTTAATTGGGTCGGGGGGGGGGGGGTGGGGGGGGGGGGGAGGCATTTAATGGTATTTACTGTAGATGTGTATATTTTAAGACGCTTGGTGCCATCAGTTTACCGATAATAAGTCTTATAGTCTTCACCCCCTTCAGGTGTCGATTTCTTTTTGTGGTCAAGCAATAAGGAGAAATCGGCCTTCAGCTGGGACAGTTTTCTATTGAAAATATGTAACAAATTAGCTTGAAGAGGGTCTAGGTGGGCATGTTACAGTTTGAAGGAAGTTTGGGAAAGCGTTTTGATGATCCTAGGGGACAAACAAAAATACACTCTCAAAAATGGCAAAACAAGCAAAATCCTCAACAATAATGAAACTAAATATCTCATAATAACTCAAGTCAAGTATTTTCAAGTATTTCAGAGTTGTTTGTTTTATCAATGTAGTGTTATATTCATAACATAGATACTGCGTAGAATGTGAGACTATTTTAATAATAATATACACGCCTTCCATTACTTAAGACACGTAGAAAGGTTTTATAGCAAGGCTTCTAATAAACAAACCCGTAAAGTGGGTAGAATCTGTTTATATGACTAAACTAAAATATACTGACTAACATCATTATTGACCGTGTTTATGTTTGGCCTTGTGGGTACTGTCTGTGTGTGTGTGTGTGTGTGTGTGTGACAGAGAGAGAGAGATAGAGAGAGAGTGTGCGTAAGAGGGGGTGAGAATAATCGTGTGTGTATATTACAGAGTGTGCCTGTGTGAGTATATGTGTGTGTTATATTAGTTAGCCCTACGTGTGCTTGTAATAGACAGATAGATAGATAGATAGATAGAGAGAGAGATATTATGTTAGTGGCTATGTAGACTACTTACCGTAAGAGTATGCACCCCCAAGTATCACCAACAGCGGGGATAGGACAAGTACCGTCGACCTCATCCTTCCTTACTTCCTTCCTGCTGTCCTTTCTCCGTCCTTCCTTCCGTCCCTCCTGCTGTCCTTCCTCCTTCCTTCCCTCCCTCCCTCCTTCCTTGCTGTTAACAAAGCCACACACTGATGTAAACAAACCGACTAACACACATAAAGGAACCAGATGGACAATACAGATACATATGTTCGTTCATAAGGGGAGGTGGGTCGCTTTTCTGCTCTCCCTTCTCCTTCATGCTCGGCCCCGTTAGTTTTAAGATTTTATGACGTTCGGCCCATTAGTTTGGCGGTTTTAAGACCTTTTGCTCTATTTCTTTGTCAGAATTAAGACTTTTCATATCATTTAGGGGTCGATTTTTGCCTGGCGAGCGATAGAGAGCCTGTAATTTAAGAGAAACAGAAATTTTTCTATCGAAAAATGTACACCTTTTTCTTGAAGGAGGGTCTGGGGGGGGGGGGGGGGGTTAAGCTTGATGGAGGTCTAGGGAGGAAACTAAACAAATAATAAAAAGATACATAAATGAACAAATAATAACGACTCATCTCCCCTTACACAGACAGAGAGACACGAACTGAATTCCTTCCATCTGTTCATCACAAAGACACATGCATATCATTATATTATTGCCACATATAACACACTATAATAAAGTCTTCAACAATAGTGTATAGTCTTCGTCTATAATTCCTTCCATCTGTTCATCACAAAGACACATGCATATCATTATATTATTGCCACATATAACACACTATAATAAAGTCTTCAACAATAGTGTATAGTCTTCGTCTATAATTCCTCTGTTCATCACAAAGACACATGCATATCATTATATTATTGCCACATAACACACTATAATAAAGTCTTCAACAATAGTGTATAGTCTTCGTCTATAATTCCTTCCATCTGTTCATCACAAAGACACATGCATATCATTATATTATTGCCACATATAACACACTATAATAAAGTCTTCAACAATAGTGTATAGTCTTCGTCTATAATTCCTTCCATCTGTTCATCACAAAGACACATGCATATCATTATATTATTGCCACATATAACACACTATAATAAAGTCTTCAACAATAGTGTATAGTCTTCGTCTATAATATGGGGTCAAGACAATCTGGATAAACCCCTTCGTCTGTATTCCTTAACCCATACAGTACCAGGGACGTCCCTTTTATCATATTCTGGCAACTAATAGACGATTTTATTCAGCTTAGGAAGGACCTCTAGCAATTATAAGGCTTCAGACTATCTCAATCAAGCTTTTTAACTACCACATATCCTTCCTATACTGCACAGTATCGTTTAAATATAGCTAGAATAGAATATAACGTACGTCGTTGGTACTCAAAGGGTTAACCCCTTCAGCACCATGACTCTTGTTTACCTTTGATTCTGGCTAATATTAGATGATTTTATGCAGTTTAAGAAGGACCTTTGTTATTAAGAGGGTTTATTGAGGTTGTATTTTATGCAGTTTAAGAAGGACCTATGTTAAGAGGGTTTATTGAGGTTGTATTTTATGCAGTTTAAGAAGGACCTATGTTATTAAGAGGGTTTATTGAGGTTGTATTTTATGCAGTTTAAGAAGGACCTATGTTATTAAGAGGGTTTATTGAGGTTGTATTTTATGCAGTTTAAGAAGGACCTATGTTATTAAGAGGGTTTATTGAGGTTGTATTTTATGCAGTTTAAGAAGGACCTATGTTATTAAGAGGGTTTATTGAGGTTGTATTTTATGCAGTTTAAGAAGGACCTATGTTATTAAGAGGGTTTATTGAGGTTGTATTTTATGCAGTTTAAGAAGGACCCATGTTATTAAGAGGGTTTATTGAGGTTGTATTTTATGCAGTTTAAGAAGGACCTATGTTATTAAGAGGGTTTATTGAGGTTGTATTTTATGCAGTTTAAGAAGGACCTATGTTATTAAGAGGGTTTATTGAGGTTGTATTTTATGCAGTTTAAGAAGGACCTATGTTATTAAGAGGGTTTATTGAGGTTGTATTTTATGCAGTTTAAGAAGGACCTATGTTATTAAGAGGGTTTATTGAGGTTGTATTTTATGCAGTTTAAGAAGGACCTATGTTATTAAGAGGGTTTATTGAGGTTGTATTTTATGCAGTTTAAGAAGGACCTATGTTATTAAGAGGGTTTATTGAGGTTGTATTTTATGCAGTTTAAGAAGGACCTATGTTATTAAGAGGGTTTATTGAGGTTGTATTTTATGCAGTTTAAGAAGGACCTATGTTATTAAGAGGGTTTATTGAGGTTGTATTTTATGCAGTTTAAGAAGGACCTATGCTATTAAGAGGGTTTATTGAGGTTACGTTACACACGTTTTGCGATGCTAGTGCCACGGCATACGGGGTAGCCATATATGTCGTTACTTCATTTGGGGCACATTTAGTTACAGCCCGGGCCAAGGTAGCCCCGGTTAAAAAGGTAACTATCCCTAAAATGGAATTGACTGCCATGCTGCTATTAGCACGTCTGGTGCAACATGTACGCGCAGCATACGAGAGCGAATTAAATATTGAAATCGTTCTCGTTTGGTGTGATAGTCAGGTCGCACTCAACTGGATACATAGCAAGAAGTCTCTGCCAGTTTATGTGCGGAATAGGGTAGATGAGATTAGAGCCCTTTTGCCAGATGTTGCTTATCATTATGTAAATACAAAAGAAAACCCTAGTGATCTCATAACTAGGGGTATAACGGCTAGCCAGTTAGTGAAGTCCGAGTTGTGGTGGCATGGTCCAAAGTGGCTGCTCCATGAAAGTGAATGGACGATTTGGCATGCTGTTGGTGAGGGACATCTGCCACTGGAAACAGTGGCAGTTACAGCCCAACCAAATGAGCCACCGGGTCCAATCATAGAGTGGGCAAGATTCGGTGACTATAATAAACTAGTCAGAGTTGTAGCTTGGGTATTGCGATATGTATCCAATCTCAAGCTTAAAGTAACGGGCCAACTCTGCAACAGGGGTCACAACATTGATGCTCGTGAATATAAAGCAGCTGAAGTAACTTTGATCAAATGGGTTCAAGTAGAAACCTTTTCCAATGAATTAGAATCCTTGAAAAGCTCGAATAAGACATTAATGCCTAATATAGTGCCTCAATTAAGGTTGCACCTAGACAATGGCCTCATCAGGTGTGAGGGTCACCTGAAGTGGTCGGGTGTACCAGACGGCACAAACCGCCCTATACTTATGCCAACAAGACTTCACGTTACTGATCTATTGATCATACATGCACATAGGGAAGTAAAACACTACGGGGTATGTCATATTATATCAAATTTACGTCTCACATGGTGGATACCCAGAGTTCGACAAGTAGCTCGATGCGTAGTAAGAAAGTGTGTAATATGCCAGAGACTAAAAGGTAAACCATATGCAACTGGACCAGCTCCACCTCTACCTGAATGCCGTGTAAAGCACGTAGAACCTTTCCAAGCAGTAGGATTAGATTACACAGGGGCATTGAAGACGAGGGAGCATGAGAAGGTTTATATATTATTGTTTACCTGTGCAACGTCTCGAGCGGTACACCTAGAACTATGTGATAATATGTCTAGCGAAGAATTTATGCTGGCGTTTAGACGGTTTTGTGCCCGTCGTTCATTCCCTCAACTCATTCTTAGCGACAATGCTCCCACTTATGTCCAAGCATCAAAATATCTAAAGGATATGAGTAGTGATCCTACTATCATCACTTTTTTGGGAGAGAAGAAGTGCGAATGGAGGTTCATCCCAGTTAAGGCACCTTGGTTTGGTGGAATGTGGGAACGGTGTGTCGGCATAGTAAAATCAGGACTCAGAGCGGTTGTAGGACGTGCTCTATTAAAGAAGAGTGAGTTGACGACAGTCCTCACAGAGATAGAGGCAGTCGTGAATGATTGCCCGCTTACATATGTGTACACCGACCTGCAAGTACTACTACCATTAACGCCAGCTCACTTGCTATATGGAAAACCATTGACTGCGTTTCCATCTGATTTCCAATCCATAGTAGAGTTAGAGGATCCCTCGTTGTACTCTGAGGTAGCGGTGTCTAAGAGATACCAGTATATATCCAGGATAATCGAGGATTTAGGAAACGGTGGATTAGTGAATATCTGCTAGTATTGAGGGAAAGGAGTGTTACTCCCTCTGGTAGACCAACGGCACCTACAGTTGGTGAAGTTGTTTTAATTAAAGAAGATAGTCCTCGTTTATACTGGATATTGGGCCGCGTGTTGGAGGTATACAAGGGGGCAGACTCTGTAGAGCGGGTGGCGCTATTGAAGACAGCCACTGGAACTACTGTTCGTCCTATTGCACATTTGTACGCTTTGGAGGTCGATTCCGCATTGCAATCTGATGCTCCACCTGTTATTGCTGGGTCCGAGGATTCTCAAAGGAACGACTCCCCTCTTACTGATGGTGATCATTCTCGGACCGGGACGCGTCCCAGACGCGCTGCTGCTGGCGCCGTCGACTTGTGGTGTCAGAAGATAGCCTCTGGGCAACTTTAAGTTTAAGGTGGGGTTCAGGTCTTTTTTTGTGGGGGGAGTGTATCGTACATACGATAGGCTATGACTCTTTTTGTGATCCCGTATGTCTCTGTGACGTCACGGTCGCTCCTACAGCACGACGTAGGACGAGTAGATCGTATATTATAAGATTGTAAATAAGTTAAGTTATAAAAGGCCTAATATGCTATTAAGCAATATTGCCATGGTCTTATGTAGTATATATGAATTTATCGTATATATTAATATAATTTATCGTATAGAGCAACCTAGATGCGGTACGATAATTTGGGCTTCTGGCGTTTTGCCATGGCAGCAAGGTGTTTTTTGAGGTACGCCAGAGCCTTCACGAACACCAACCAGTTAACATCTATTTTCCTCCCTCAGTTGATCGCGCTTTTGAGCCTCTAATCACAATACACTGTCAGCAATACAAACAGCTACACCATCACGACGCTCTCATCGACGCCATGACTGACCGACAGATAAGCATAATATTCATGTCCATTCCTATGTAATCATTTATTCTTTCTTTAACTTGACTCGTGTCTCGGTGGTACCGAAGTCTCGTTCCCCATTGTCCACCGCCATATTGGGTAAAACGTTCTCCCTTGCCTCATTGCCACGTGGAACTATTGGTGAGTTAATTCCTGGCTAATATTAACCCTTATAATCTTACCCTATATATAAATTTATTATGTGAGACCTTTGGATATAAATTAGCTTGTTTCAGATTGAATTCAATTTAGATATGGAGTAGTTTTCATTTAGATTTATTTATTTGATTCATTATAGCTTAGTAATATTTAACTTCCATTGATAGTGTACCACAATGTTATTGGCATGACAGAATCTTGGCTCAATACAGAAGACAGAGACTTTTTAGTAGAGTATTCAATTCCCGGTTATGTAATGTTTGAGAAAAGCCAAATTAATAGAAATGGAGGTGGAGTTTTATTTTTATCAAAGAAAGTCTTAACCCGACCCTCTTGTCAAACCCTCAAATTGTGAACGTCGACACATCCTTTGTCCTAATAAAGAAAAATAAAGGTACAAAAATAATACTTGCACTAATATACAGACCTCCAGCTCAATCAGTGCAAACTGACCGAGAAATTTATGAGCAAATTGCAGACTTAAGTAACTCGCATGATACCGTAATTTTTGGCGACTTCAATTTACCTGTGACCAAGTGGGGAGATATTATTACTTCACACTCTGGACAAAACCTGTATGCAAACTTGCAAGAGAGTTCACTATATCAATTTGTTAGATCTCCAACCCGTGGAAATAATGTCCTTGACCTTGTACTTTCAACAAAAGAAGAATTGATAGAGAATTTGAATGTCGGTGATGAATTCAGTGACAGCGACCATCGTACAATAACTTTCACTTTAAAGTTTACTAGTAACCTAATAGCAGCATCGAGAAAGTCCCTAATTTCAGGCAAGCAAACTTTTGTAAACTTAGAGCAATGTTTAACCCTTATTTAGCGGGCTAGGTGGTCTATTTGACCGTAGCGCCCAGCAGGGTGTTTTTACCCTAAATAGGGTTGTTTACGATGATCATTTTCATTCCTAAATAAGGCCCATAGCGTAAAACAAGTATCTATCCCTAAAAGGGCATAAACAGAGCTTTCCAATGACACCCCAACCATCCTTGTACCATTGGTTCTCTTGCAACGATCGCGCAACACGAGTGCAAAAACCATGTAATTAGGTACTTTCCCTACATAATTCCCTGTGTAGCGAGTACGAGAGGGTAGAGAGGGTGGGATTCAAGTCAGCAGGTCTGCCGCGGTGATCTGTCGCAGTCATACGCCTGCTACGCTCCTCCCACCACTCATCTCTCTCTCAGCAACATTACGTGGTGAAAATGGCATACGACATAAGTTGTGAACCGCCACTTAGTCCATATTTATTTCACACGACATAAGTTGCGCGCCACCAATTAAGGGTTAAAGAAACTGACTGGAGTATTTTTAATAACAATAACGACATAAATACATCTTGGAAATCATTCGCAAACCTTACCTAATAGCAGTGCAAGACTGCATACCATCGAAAATACGGTGTCTATCTATCTATCTATCTATTGCCTGACGCCGTGATCCCCGAAGGGTGGCACGAACGAACCGCCCCCATGCACCTCTGTCCCCAGTCAGTCGACGCCCCTCCCCCCAACCAGCACCGCCTTTGTTCATGTAGTTCCTCACTCCATCCTTCCACCTCATATTCGGTCTACCTCTCCCCTCTGTCCCTCCACCTCGCTCTCGTACACCCTCTTAGTCATTCTCTCGCTTTCCATACGTTCCATATGGCCGAACCATCTCAAGTTGTTCCTTTCACACTTTCCAGCACATCTACCTCCACACCACCTCCTTCTTACTTCCTCATTAGTCTGTCTATCCCTCCATGTAACTCCGCACGCACTCCTTAAGTAATTCATTTCCACTGCTCTCACTCTTGGTCAGAGTCTCTCAACCAACGTCCATGCTTCGCTTCCGTAAGTCAGTGTCGGGATTACCACACTGTCATGCAAGGACTTCTTCACTTCCATACTGACCACCCTATTTCTTGTTACTGCTTTTAGCGTTCCTACAACCCTCTTCCCCTGTTGTACCCTCTCCCGCACCTCTTCATCCATAGTCCCATCTTTACTCAACACACTGCCCAGATACTTAAAAGATGACGATCTCCATAGCCTGACCGTTCAGCTTCACCTCACACTCTGTGAGGTGTACGGTGTATACAGGCCATAATGATAAGCCCAAATGGTGGAATAAACATATTTCAAACTGTCTGCTTGCTAAAAAGTTTGCTTATGATAGATTAAAATCCTCACAAAATGACAAAGAACGGGTGAAATTTGTAGAAGTACGACGCAAAGCCAAAAGGTTAATAAGCAAAGTAAAAGACCCTGGAGTTACATGTTGTGAATCAAAGTAAAACAAACCCAAAGAATTCTAGTTATATCAGAAAGAAGAGAGTAGTTACTTCAACTGTAGGACCGTTAGTCGATGAAAATGGAGAATATACCAAAGACGAAGTACAAATGAGTAATGCCCTCAATACCTTCTTTGCATCAGTTTTTACAACAAAAGACCTCATTGATATCCCTACAGCATCGCCGATTCAGATAGATAATTCTGATGTTCTAAGCAATATCACCATTACACAGAGAGCGGTATTGAAATGTTTAGATAAACTCAAGGTAAATCAAACGCCCGGACCTGATACAATCTCACCTAGAGTTTTAAAGGAAGCTAAGGATGAGCTCTCCAAACCACTGACATTGCTATTCAATAAATCCTTGCAGTCTGGAACTCTGTCTGATCAGTGGAAGCTACCTAACGTAACACCGATTTTAAAAAAATGCAGCAAATCCCTACCCAGTAACTATCGTCCAATTAGCTTAACCTCAGTTGTATGTAAAATGCTAGAACGCTCATAAGAGACAGACTCGTAAATCATTTAGAGGAAAATACATACTTAAAGATACTCAACACGGCTTTCGTAGCAAACGTTCCTGTTTAACAAACTCTTAGACTTCTTCCACGATATCCTCAACCTCTATGATGAGAGTAAAGCTGTAGATATTATATACCTTGATTTTCAAAAGGCCTTTGACAAAGTTCCCACAAACGTTTACTGCTAAAACTAAAAGCGCATAGAATACAAGACGGTGTGTTGAAATGGATAGAAAATTGGCCCATCGACAGAAAGCAAAGAGTAGTCATAAACGGTAAGGCATCTAAATGGACCAATGTAAGTAGTGGGGTACCCCAGGGATCGGTACTAGGACCAATTCTCTTTCTAATTTACATCAACGACATAGATGAGGGTCTCACCTGTACAATCTCAAAAATTTGCTGATGATACAAAAATTGCAAATAGTGTACTCTCAAAAGATCAAGTTGACGATATGCAACACAATCTAGATAAGTTGTCACGTTGGGCCCAAATTTGGCAAATGAGTTTCAATGTGGATAAATGTAAAGTACTACATAACGGATACCAAAATGAGAAAGCAAACTCTTCGATGAATGGCACTCAGCTTAATTAACACCTTACGAGCGGCCTATGCGGTTTATTTATATGTACCGCCCAGCGGGGTGTTTTTAGCCAAAATAGGGCTGTTTACGTGATCATTTTCATGCCTAAATAAGACCCAGAACGTAAAACAAGTACCTATCCCTGAAAGGGCATAAACAGAGCTTTCGAATGACACCATAACGATCCTTTTATGATGGCTAGTTTTCTTGCAATAACCGTGCAACGCGAGTGCAAAAAGCATGTAATTCGGTACTTTCCCCATATAATTCAGTATGTAGCGAGTGAGAGAGGGAGGAGGGAGCTGAGATTCGTGTCAGTAGGTTCGCCGCGGTGGTCTGGAGCAGTCATACGCTCGCTAGTCTCCTGCCACCACTTGTCTCTCTCTCTCAGCAACATTACGTGCTGAAATTGCCACTCGACCTATGTCGAGCGCCGCCACATAGTCCAGCTTTATTTAACTCGACTTATGTGGTGAGCCGCTAATTAAGGGTTAAGAATATAAACAGAGAAACCGATCTGGGAGTAAAAAATCGAGTAACCAAAAACCGAGTCAACAATGTTCAGAAGTTGTTAACCCTCTCACGTTTTTTACGCAATTTGAAGCCTATTAGGGATACTTTAACCCTTAATTAGCGGCTCACCACATAAGTCGAGTTAAATAAAGCTGGACTACGTGGCGGCGCTCGACATAGGTCGAGTGGCAATTTCAGCACGTAATGTTGCTGAGAGAGAGACAAGTGGTGGCAGGAGAGTAGCGAGCGTATGACTGCTCCAGACCACCGCGGCGAACATACTGACACGAATCCCAGCTCCCTCCTCCCTCTCTCACTCGCTATATAAGGAATTGTATCGGGAAAGTGGCTAATTACATGCTTTTTGCACTCGCGTTGCACGGTTATTGCAAGAAAACTAGCCATCGTAAAAGGATCGTTATGGTGTCATTCGAAAGCTCTGTTTATGCCCTTTTAGGGATAGGTACTTGTTTTACGTTCTGGGTCTTATTTAGGCATGAAAATGATCACGTAAACAGCCCTATTTTGGCTAAAAACACCCCGCTGGGCGGTACATATAAATAAACCACATAGGCCGCTCGTAAGGTGTTAAAGCCTTTGTTACCATCAGGGGTATTTAGAAACCTTTAGTTTAGTTACTTCAACATCTGCAATTGTCTTTGAGTTAGCTGTGGGCAGAAAAACTAATTTTGGAGAGGTAATTATAAGAGTGAGAGAACTCTTTTTATTATTGATAATCTGGCAATCTCTGCGTCATAAAAACGTGAAAGGCTTAAGAAAGCAAACAAATAATTGGCTTTATAGGCAGGTCATTTGAGCATAAATCCAAAGAAGTTATCCTAACCCTTTACAATTCCTTAGTCCGCCCTCTTCTGGAATACTGCGTTCAATCCTGGTGCCCTTTTTACCAAAAAGATATAGACAAGCTAGAACAAGTTCAACATAGAGTTACCAAAATGATACCTAGCCTAAAGAACAAACCATACGAGGAGCGTCTTAGAGAATTAAATCAATTTCCTTTAACCCAGCGCAGATTAAGAGGCGACTTAATTCAAGTATTCAAAATCATCAAAGGCATCGGAAATATGAACTGTAGTAAGTACTTCACTATCGACCAATCTAATTAGACGCGGGGAAACGGTTGCAAAATTATCGGTAAATCTTTTAAGTCGAACGAATCTAAGAATTTCTTCTTCAATCGAGTTGTCAACTTGTGGAATGGGCTTCCCCGAGACGTTATAGACTGCACACCATTGATTCATTTAAACTCCGCCTAGACAAATATCTTTGATCAAACCCGCGACTTACTGCACTTGTAAATGAATAACTTTATTTTATCCCCCCCTCAGTTACTAACCTATCTGTCCTCTACTAACTTCCTAATCCTGCCACGGACATTAGTTCCAGGGCAGTAGTTCTCTTTCCAATGTTCCCTTACCCACTCTAAACCACTGTTTGGACAATTGATCCTCAGTGTTTTGGAGGACAAGCAGCCTAGAAGGGTCAGCAGACCTGTTGCTTGATTTCCTTTGTACTCCTTTGTACTCCTCTACTCCTCCTAAACGGCTGCTTCTACGACATTGACCACTAAAACTAAAGTTGTTCACAGAGCTAAAATGAATAAGTGAACATGGTAAATTTCTGATATCGACATGAACCGCGAGATTGTCTTTTTATTGTCATCCCCGGAACCTTCGTCACACTACTCCTCCTAAACGGCTGCCTCCACAACATTGAATATTAAGACAAAAGTTGTTTGTAGAGCCAAAACTAAGAAAGTGAAGCTGACAGATTTCCACTACCGACTATGGTGGCTCTGCGAGATTGTCTAAAACGGAATGTAGGGGACTCGGTATGTAGCGGATTAATTCGGCATTGTAAATTATATAAAGTATAAGCATAAATTATTTAGGACAAACCGATCCCATAGACTTAAATTTTTATTTGCTGCAACATTGCGGCAAAGAGAGAGAGATTGCAGAGAGTTGGTGAGTGGACGGGAGTTAATGATACGAAAGGCCTTCCTTTCAACTTTGTCTAGGAGAGCGGTGTGAGAGGACCCTCCCCACACATGTGAACAATACTCAATACAAGGACGCACTGTGCCCCTGTACAGAACAAGAAGCTGTGCAGGGGTAAATAACCCCTTGAGGCGGTTGAGCACACCCAGCTTCTGGGAGGCTGCCTTAGCAAGACTGGTAATATGGTCCCTCCAAGTGAGAGCAGATAAAAGAGACACCGAGAATATTGATAGAAGATGAAGGATTGATATTTGTATTTAAGTGTAAGGGATAGTCCTATGGGAGTTCCGGACGGGTAGTAAGATGAAGAAATTGGGTTTTGGAAGAATTAAAGGCAACAAGGTTTTCTCTGCCCCAATTGGAAATAGTGGTTAGATCAGAAGATACGTTTTGCATGGCAAAATATTTAATAATAACATAATTATACAAACAAAAATATATTGAGCAGAGTAAACATTTAGATACTTTTGAATATAACATTTCGTATGACATTTATTTATATTGGAAAAAGATAGCTATAATTATAGATTAGTCAACATACAGTAAATGCAGTGAAAAACGAGTGAAATCGGCACTCTAGAAAATATTACGAAGATGCGAAGATGCGTGCCTTGAAGGGAAGTTAACCGATTCTGTATCGGTGACGATTTTTTGTTTGATTTCAGCAGTATTTAAGACGATTTTATAATGCTTAGGAAGGATATATGGTACCTAGCAGGATTGAGATAGTCTGTAGCCATTTAATGGGTGGATGTCCTTCCTAAGCTGAATAAAATCATCTCATAGTTGCCAGAATATAATGAAAAAGGAAGTGACCGGTACAGAAAGGGGTTTAATATAGTGGCCGTATTGGAGTAAGGCGGCGTTGGTGGTGTTAAGGGAAAATGTTCACTTTAGGTTTTTTGTTCTGGAACCTCTTCTCCCTCATATTTATCCCTACCGGTATTAGTTTTTATATTCTAAGACGTTCACCCCATTACTTAGGCAATTTAAAGACCTTTCGCCTCAATTCTATCATTTTTAAGGCATTTCGTACCATTTAGGGCTTAGGAAGGAAAGAGGATGTGTAGACCAGATATTTGCCTTGAAATGTATTGTGGAGAAAAATCGGGAGAAGGGACATAAGTTGTATGCTGCCTTTATGGACTTGGAGAAGGCCTATGACAGAGTTGATAGAGAAGGTCTGTTGAAATTATGGAGAATATTCGAGTAGTTGCTGAAAGCAGTGAAGAACATGCATGAGGGTGCAAAGGCATCAGTAATGTGGAGAATGAACAGAGTGAGTCCTTTGATCTGAATGTTTTTTTGTTTTTTTTCTATGTGAATGACGGAGACAAAAGGCATAACTGCCTGCAGCGAGTGCCTCCCCCAGATTTCAAAGAGTCACAGGGCCGAAATCAAAGGACGTTCGAGCTAAAATGCCTTGACACACAGAGTTTGAAGCAATTTAAGTCATAGGAAGAGGGAAAGACTGATTCTGGGAGAGAGTTCCAGAGCTCAGCAGTTGAATAGAAGAAAGTCTGACAATAGCGTTTCACTCTTGGGTTGGAGAGTTGCACAGAGTAGGGGTGGGATTGTGTTGCAAGGCGGGTACTACGTACCCTACGTAGAGGAGGTGGTATACACTGGGAAAGCTCCGAGGAACACTGATTATTGTAGTAGCGATAGAATAGTGAGAGAGATGCAACATTGCGGTGAAGAGAGAAAGATTGCAGAGAATTGGTGAGTGGACGGGAGTTAATGATACGAAAGGCTTTCCTTTCTATTTTATCTAGGAGTGCGGTGTGAGAGGATCCTCCCCACACATGTGAACAATACTCAATACAAGGACGCACTGTGCCCCTGTACAAAGGAGTACAAAGGAAATCAAGCAACAACAGATCTAGTGATCCTTCTAGGTTGCTTGTCCTCCAAAACACTGAGGATCAAGTGTCCAAACAGTGGTTTTAGAGTGGGTAAGGGAACATTGGAAAGGGAATTACTGCCCTGGAATTAATGTCCGTGGCAGGATTAGGAAGTTAGTAGAGGACAGATGGGTTAGTAACTGAGGGGGGGATAAAATAAAGTTATTCATTTACAAACGCAGTCAGTCGCGAGTTTGATGCGAGATATTTGTCTAGGCGGAGTTTAAATGAATCAACGGTGATGCAGTCTATAATGTTTCGGGGAAGCCCATTCCACAAGTTGACAACTCGATTGAAGAAGAAATTCTTAGATTCGTGCGAGTTAAAAGATTTACCAATAATTTTGCAACCGTTTCCCCGCGTGTAATTAGATTGGTCGATAGTGAAGTACTTACTACAGTTCATATTGTCGATGCCTTTGATGATTTTGAACACTTGAATTAAGTCACCTCTTAATCTGCGCTGGGTTAAAGGAAATAGATTTAATTCTCTAAGATGCTCTTCGTATGGTTTGTTCTTTAGGCTAGGTATCATTTTGGTAACTCTACGTTGAACTCGTTCTAGCTTGTTTATATCTTTTTGGTAATAAGGGCACCAGGATTGAACGCAGTATTCCAGAAGAGGGCGGACTAAAGAATTGTAAAGGGTTAGGATAACTTCTTTGGATTTATGCTCAAATGACCTGCCTATAAAGCCAATTATTTTGTTTGCCTTCTTAACAACTTCTGAACATTGTTGACTCAGTTTTAGGTTACTCGATATTGTTACTCCCAGATCGGTTTCTCTGTTTACATTCTTAAGCTGAGTGCCATTCATCGAATAGTTTGCTTTCTCATTTAGGTATCCGATATGTAGTACTTTACATTTATCCGCATTGAAACTCATTTGGCAAATTTGGGCCCAACATGACAATTTATCTAGATTGTGTTGCATATCGTCAACTTGTTCTTTTGAGAGTACGCTATTTGCAATTTGTGTATCGTCAGCAAATTTTTGAGATTGTACAGGTGAGACCCTCATCTATGTCGTTGATGTAAATTAGAAAGAGAATTGGTCCTAGTACCGATCCCTGGGGTACCCCACTACTTACATTGGTCCATTTAGATGCCTTACTAATTAGATTTATGACTACTTTTTGCTTTCTGTTGCTGGGCCAATTTTCTATCCATTTCAACACACCGTCCTGTATTCCATGCGCTTTTAGTTTTAGCAGTAAACGTTTGTGGGGAACTTTGTCAAAGGCCTTTTGAAAATCAAGGTATATAATATCTACAGTTTTACTCTCATCGTAGAGGTTGAGGATATCGTGGAAGAAGTCTAAGAGGTTTGTTAACCCTTCTTTAGCGGGTGCTCTGTGGCCGTTTTGGGCCTTTCTGGGCCGTTCTGACTGCTATATCAACCATCAGTATGAAAGGAACTGTATTGCGCCGAAAACTAGGTGGAAATCGCTACACAATGACGCCACATACAGCTACGTAGCACTCGTGGAGCACTGACAGTGTTACCTCGAAGATGGAAGTTTAGCTGATTTTGCTACCTTGCTCACTTTTAGCGAACTATTGGTTACACTGTCATCCTCACGCGCGGTGGGGGAACTGGAGTTAGTGTGGGCCGGGAGGCCACAGATGTCGGACGTATGGATCATTACTATCCCACCCATTTTCACTCGATTTCCACCTTTTTTTCACCCGTTTTTTGCCAGTTTTTTCAACTCGACTTATGTGGTGAGCCGCTTTTTAACACCTTACGAGCGGCCTATGCGGTTTATTTATATGTACCGCCCAGCGGGGTGTTTTTAGCCAAAATAGGGCTGTTTACGTGATCATTTTCATGCCTAAATAAGACCCAGAACGTAAAACAAGTACCTATCCCTGAAAGGGCATAAACAGAGCTTTCGAATGACACCATAACGATCCTTTTATGATGGCTAGTTTTCTTGCAATAACCGTGCAACGCGAGTGCAAAAAGCATGTAATTAGCCACTTTCCCGATACAATTCCTTATATAGCGAGTGAGAGAGGGAGGAGGGAGCTGGGATTCGTGTCAGTATGTTCGCCGCGGTGGTCTGGAGCAGTCATACGCTCGCTACTCTCCTGCCACCACTTGTCTCTCTCTCTCAGCAACATTACGTGCTGAAATTGCCACTCGACCTATGTCGAGCGCCGCCACATAGTCCAGCTTTATTAAATACGACTTATGTGGTGAGCCGCTAATTAAGGGTTAAGGGTTAAACAGGAACGTTTTTTACGAAAGCCGTGTTGAGTATCTTTAAGTATGTTATTTTCCTCTAAGTGATTTACGAGTCTGTCTCGTATGACCGTTTCTAGCATTTTACATACAACTGAGGTTAAGCTAATTGGACGATAGTTACTGGGTAGGGATTTGCTGCCTTTTTTGAATATCGGTGTTATGTTGGCTAGCTCCAGTGATCAGGCATAGTTCCAGACTGCAAGGATTTATTGAATAGTAATGTCAGTGGTTTGGAGAGCTCATCCTTAGCTTCCTTTAGAACTCTAGGCGAGATTGTATCAGGTCTAGGCGTTTTATTTACCTTGAGTTTATCTAAACAATTCAATACTTCTCTCTCTGTAACGGTGATATTGCTTAGAACATCTGAATTATCAATCTGAATCGGCGATGGTGTAGGGATATCACTGAGGTCTTCTTTTGTAAAAACTGATGCAAAGAAGGTATTGAGGGCATTACTCATTAGTACTTCGTCTTTGGTGTATTCTCCATTTTCATCGACTAACGGTCCAACAGTTGAAGTATATAACTACTTTTTTCTTTCTGATATAACTATAGAAATCTTTCGGGTTTGTTTTACTTTGATTCGCAATATGTAACTCTAAGGTCTTTTTACTTTGCTTAATTAACTTTTTGGCTTTGCGTTGTATCTCTACAAATTTCACCCGTTCTTCGTCATTTTGTGAGGATTTTAATCAATCATTAGCAATTTTTTTAGCAAGCAGGCAGTTTGAAATATCTTTATTCCACCATTTGGGCTTATTATTATGGCCTGGACGCCGTATTTTCGATGGTATGCAGTCTTGCACTGCTTTTAGGTAAGAGGTTTCGAATAACTTCCAAGATGTATTTATGTCGTTATTGTTAGTTAAAAAGCTCCAGTCAGTTTTTTTAAACATAGCTCTAAGTTTATGGAAGTTTGCTTTCTTGAAATTAGGGACTTTTTCGATGCTACTATTTGGTTCGTTACTAGTAAACTTTAAAGTGAAAGTTATCGTACGATGGTCGCTGTTACTGAATTCATCACCAACATTGAAATTCTCTATCAATTCTTCTTTTGTTGCAAGTACAATGTCAAGAATGTTATTACCACGGGTCGGCGTTCGAACAAATTGATAAAGCGAACTCTCTTGCAAGTTCGTATACAAGTCATGTCCGG
Source organism: Paralithodes platypus (assembly GCA_032716605.1). Lineage (NCBI taxonomy): Eukaryota > Metazoa > Arthropoda > Malacostraca > Decapoda > Lithodidae > Paralithodes > Paralithodes platypus. Next base: position 97,165 of record JAVRFV010000230.1, read on the forward strand.
AGTGTGAAGTAAGAGTATCGCCCTACTTGGTCACAGGTAAATTAAAGTCGCCAAAAATTACGGTATCTTGTGAGTTACTTACATCTGCAATTTGTTCGTAAATTTCTCGGTCAGTTTGCACTGATTGAGCTGGAGGTCTGTATAGTAACTCAAGTATTATTTTTGTACCTTTATTATTCTTTATTAGCACAAAAGATGTGTCGATGTTCACAATTTGAGGTTTTGACAAGAGGGTAGGGTTAAGATTTTCTTTGATATAAAGTAAAACGCCACCTCCATTTCGATTTATTCGGCTTTTCTCAAACATTACATAACCGGGAAGTGAATACTCTGCTAAAAAGTCTCTATCTTCTGTATTGAGCCAAGATTCTGTTATGCCAATCACATCATAATTTTCTGTAAACACTAGCTCCTCTAAATCTGAAAATTTATTGCGTATGCTATGAGCGTTTGCATAGAAAACCTTTAAATTTGTTATTTTAGAACTCACGGAATGCTCTTTAACCCTTAATTAGCGGCTCACCACATAAGTCGTATTTAATAAAGCTGGACTATGTGGCGGCGCTCGACATAGGTCGAGTGGCAATTTCAGCACGTAATGTTGCTGAGAGAGAGAGACAAGTGGTGGCAGGAGACTAGCGAGCGTATGACTGCTCCAGACCACCGCGGCGAACCTACTGACACGAATCTCAGCTCCCTCCTCCCTCTCTCACTCGCTACATACTGAATTATATGGGGAAAGTACCGAATTACATGCTTTTTGCACTCGCGTTGCACGGTTATTGCAAGAAAACTAGCCATCATAAAAGGATCGTTATGGTGTCATTCGAAAGCTCTGTTTATTCCCTTTCAGGGATAGGTACTTGTTTTACGTTCTGGGTCTTATTTAGGCATGAAAATGATCACGTAAACAGCCCTATTTTGGCTAAATACACCCCGCTGGGCGGTACATATAAATAAACCGCATAGGCCGCTCGTAAGGTGTTAATAATATTTTTGGTTCTTGTCGGATCTACATTTATGTTCATGGCTGTCGTCGGTCCTCGCTGTCTTCGGTCCTTATCGCTGGTGGTCCTCGGTTGCCTCTGTTTTTTGCTTGGTGTTGGATGATTTATGTCACTGCTGCTTCTTCTCGGATGGCGTTTTTTTATCCATGGATGCGGACTGCTTCGTGTAGGAGACGACCCATGCGTGCTGAACCCACAGGGTTTAGATGAGTGCCATCCTTGCGGAACAGAGTAGGCTGGTTGTAGAAGTTGTCCCAGAGGTTGATGAATTCAACTTCTTCCCTCAGACACAAATATTTTAGTTGGATATTTGTGCTGAAGGCCTTGTCGTAGAATTTGTCAGGTGCGTCGATCTTGGGGAGAATGCCTGAGATGATGATATTCCTTGACTTGTTTTTGTAGTGCTGGATCATCTTGCGATGTACAGAGCAAGTAGCTGCGCAGGGGTAAAGAACCTCATGAGGCGGTTGAGCACACCCAGCTTCTAGGAGGCTGCCTTAGCGAGACTGGTAATATGGTCTTTCCAAGTGAGAGCAGAAGAAAAAGAGACACCGAGAACATTGAGGGAAGATGAAGGGTTGATTTTTGTATTGTTGAAGAATAAGGGATAGTCCTCTGGAGGTTCCTGACGGGTAGTAAGATGGATAAATTGAGTTTTGGAAGCATTAAATGTAACAAGGTTTTCTCTACCCCAATTGAAAATAGTAGCTAGATCAGAAGATAATCATTTTATGGCTTCATTACGTTTACTTTTGAGGGACTACTGGCTTTGGCGTTCTGGAAAACTAATTAAGTGGTGTAAAGTAGAGTCGTCTGCATATGAATGGATGGGACTAGATGTACAGTTGAGAAGATCATGTATGAAAATCAGAAAGAGAATAGGAGATAGGACAGAACCCTGAGGAACACCGGAGTTGATAGGATGAGGAATTGAGGGATGGCCATCCACAACCGCAGCTATGGAACGGCCGGAAAGGAAATTAGAGACAAAGGCACAGATGGAGGGACAGAAACCGAAGGAGGGCAGTTTGGAAATTAAAGATTTGTGCCAGACTCTATCGAAGGCCTTCGAAATACTTCGATATGTCTAGTGCAACAGAAAAAGTCACACCGAAGTCCCGAAAGTTGGATAACAAAGAGTTAGTAAGATATGAAAACAGATCACCAGTAGAGCGACCCTTAAGGAAGCCATACTGGCGATCTGAGAGCAGATTATGAGAAGAGAAATGCTTAAGAAATTTGGAAGCAAGAATAGTTTCAAAAACTTTAGAGATACAAGAGATGAGAGCAATTGGACGATAGTTGGAGGGTTGAGAGCGGTCACCCTTCTTTGGGACAGGTTGAATGAGAGCAAACTTCCATTCCAGCAAGAAGGAAAGACGTTAGAGGAGAGACAGAGACGAAAGAGTTTGCCTAGGCAGGGGGCAGCACGGAAGCACAGTTTTTAAGTACAACAGGAGGAACACCGTCAGGACCGTACACCTTCTTAGTATTAAGCCCAGAGAGGGTAGAAAGTAAATTTTTAGAAGAGATTAGGATATTAGGCATAAGTAGGAGAGAGGGGGGGGGGGGGGAGAGGGAGGAATAGCACCGGAATCATCCAAGGTAAAGTTTCTGGCAAAAGTTTGAGCAAAGAGTTCAGCTTTGTCAGAGGAAGAAGTGATAGTTGTGCCATCAGAGTGGAAAAGGGGAGGGAAAGACGAGGAAGAAAAGTTGTTGGAGAGGTTTTTGGCTAGATGCCAGAAATCTTGGGAAGAGCTAGAGTTGGATAGTTCAGTGCATATATTATTGATGAAGGAGTGCTTGGCAAGTCGAAGAATAGATTTGGCTTGATTCCGGGCAGAAACATAGGAAGAATGAGATTCTTGAGTTTTAAGGTGTCGGTACCGTTTGAATGCTTCCTCCTTGTTGCGGACAGCAGTAGAACAGGCGTGAGTAAACCAAGATTTTTTAGCATTAGTCTGAGAGAAAGAGAATGGAATGTATGCTTCCATGCCCGATAGGATTACCTCGGTAATGCGTTCAGCACTCTCCGAGGGCCCTCGGCCACGGAAGCAGAAGTCATTCCATGGGAAATCAAAGAAGTACTGCCGGAGAGCCTCCCAGTCGGCAGCGCCGACTAATCTTAATCTTAATCCTATATAGTTGCAACTATGATAGATATCTTAACACCTTACGAGCGGCCTATGCGGTTTATTTATGTGTACCGCACAGCGGGGTGTTTTTAGCCAAAATAGGGCTGTTTACGTGATCATTTTCATGCCTAAATAAGACCCAGAACGTAAAACAAATACCTATCCCTGAAAGGGCATAAACAGAGCTTTCGAATGACACCATAACGATCCTTGTATGATGGATAGTTTTCTTGCAATAACCGTGCAACGCGAGTGCAAAAAGCAGGTATTTCGGTACTTTCAGTACATAATTGAGTATGTAGCGAGTGAGAGAGGGAGGAGGGAGCTGAGATTTGTGTCAGTAGGTTCGCCGCGGTGGTCTGGAGCAGTCATACGCTCGCTAGTCTCCTGCCACCACTTGTCTCTCTCTCTCAGCCACATTACGTGCTGAAATTGCCACTCGACCTATGTCGAGCGCCGCCACATAGTCCAGCTTTTTTTAACTCGACTTATGTTGCTCGCCGCTAATTAAGGGTTAAAATAAAATAAAAATTTTGAACCGTCATATCAGTTCGGTCACAGCTCGTGATTTATCACAATCTCCGGCAGAAGGGATCTGTGGGGCTTTGGGCTATTCACCACAGCTAGCCTTCCCGCCCCCCCCCCCCCTTTTTCTCACCTTAACCTTAACACTCAAAGAGCGGCCTAGGCGGTATATATGACCGTGCCGCCCAGCTTTTTTTTTTTACCATAAATGGGGTTGTTTCCGTGCTCTTTTTCATGCATAAACAAGAGCCAGAGCATAATAAAAATATGTATCCCTGAAAGGGCGTAAATTGAGCTTTCCAATGACACCCGAATCATCCTTCTACAATCACTGGTTGTCTTGCAACGATCGTGCAACCGAAGGGCATAATCGCTAAAATACGGTCATTTTGTTACATAATTACGTGTGTAGCGAGTGAGAGAGGGTGGATGTGTGTGGAGTACATGTCAGTGGGCCCACAATGGTCGTGGCGAGCGGTCATGAGGTAACCTACGCTCCTCCCACCGCTCGGCTCTCTCTCAGAGCCAATATTGCGCCAAAATTGCACACAGACTTAAGTCGGCCCCGCCACATTGTCCAGCTTTTTAGATACGGACTTAAGTCAGGCCCCGCTAAAGAAGGGTTAATACAAAATAGCACAGAGCCTACGAGACCTGTCGTAGAGCTACACAGGTACGTTTTGGCTTGTCCAGAGCGACCGACAGGTATCGTGTAAGGAAAGTGTGGTTTGATGCCCACAATTGAGTGTTGGCAATGTCGTCTATAGAAATTTTTTGTAAAAATCTAAGAGAGACGGCCCACTTCCAGATGTCATGAGCCCTGCCCACTATGCTGGGATTACTTTCTTTAATAACATCTACTAACAGAGAAGCCAATTTTCTCCTAGTAACACGATTACCTGCCTGGGTCACCCACAGAAAACCTGGTTGTCGAGGGTGAGCTGCCCTCATAAACTTAACTAAGGCCTCTACTGGACATAAAATATGATGTGTGTGTCCGCATTTTAACGCCGGAACAGAAAATTCTGCGAAAACATGATCAGAGTGCTCATTCTTAGCTATAAAAGTGGGGGACGGCGCGATTTGGACCTTGTCGTGCAGTCTCCCAAACCTAAGGCAATTAGGTTCGTTGCTCATCGCCGCCAGCTCAGAGACCCTATTACTGGTAGCTAAAGCCATCAAGAACACAGCCTTTTTAAGTAATGAATCAAAATCCGGTGCAGTGTTGTATTTGCGCGATTGAAGCAAAGATAAGGCTTTATCAAGCGACCAAATGGGCATGAGCTGACGTGGTGGTGGGCGGATCTTGAAACACGCCCTCATAAACCCTTTCCCCTCCGCCTGCGGTATCGAGAGACCAGTGAGATCAAAGAAGGGGGTTCTGATAGCAGATAAGTGATTTTTTAACGTAACAACGGAAAAATGCTTCTGCTCAAATAAATAATCTAAGTATTTGAAGACTAGGGCTTCTGATGCATCGGATTGCCCTGACTCAACAATCCAGTTAGTGAAAGCTTTCCAATGTGATTGATAGTGCCTCCTGGTAGATATAGTATATTGGTTCATAAGTTTACTAGTGACACTTTCCCCATACTGAGCTAGCCATTTGGCCTTGTAAATGTCCAGAAGGCAAAATTGAGCGAGGCCTGAAGGTTGCCAATTGTCTCTAAGTGGAATGCGGAGACCGGGAGTGACACCGGGTCCTTGCACCATTTGTTCAACTGGTGGTACCACGCCTGAGCCGGCCATAACGGCGCGATCATCGAGACTAAGCCCCGGTAACCTCTTAGTTTGTGAATCACCCTGCACATTAGAACAGAATCTGGTGGAGGAAATAGATAGATTGAATTCCACTTGTTCCAGTCCTCCAGTAATGCATCTGGTCCCCCCGCCGGGGTCACCCCCTGGCGGGTTAGGAAGAGAGGTAGCTTGTGAGTCTCCTCGGATGCGAACAGATCCACTTGTGGACGGTAAGGCTTTGCAATCATCTTGTCGAAGACGGTTTGTTTGAGAGCCCATTTTACTAAGGTGCTCCATCGCCGGGACAGAGCATCCGCCCACACGTTCGACACGCCTGGGAGGTATGAAGCATGCAGATGAATGCTCAGCAATTCGGCTAGGGCAAAAATCTGTTCTGACACTATTAGCAACTCTCAAGACCTCATGAACTGAACCTTGTTTCTGAATGCAATGGACCGCTACTAAGTTGTCCATCCGAAACGCTATTGATTTCCCGTGCAATGATGAGCCGTGGGCTTGGAGAAACTATAGAGGAACTAGAAGCTCTTGTTTGTTGAATTGCCATGAAATGCCCTGGTCCCAAGTGCCCTGCCCTTGATGGCCTAGATTGGATTGATACCCCCACCCCAGTGTTCCGGAAGCGTCTGTGTCTACCCATACCAAAGGGGGAGGAGAAACCCAAGTTGTCATAGAGTACAGTGTTTCGGTCTTCGCCCAGACCGACAGTAAGCTGTGAATTAATCGAGGAATCGGCCATAGTTTTCCCTCCGGCAATAGTGGGAAAAATTTGTTGCCTTCCATGATTAATCTCTTTACTTTCAACCGGCCCAACTTCACAGTTAATTGGATCCAGTTGAGAGAGCCGACCAGGGAGTCCCACACCTTCCTTGTTGTATTCTGACTGTGGAGAAAACGAAACAGTTTCTTGCGAAATCTGTGGCGATTGTCCACTCTGAGTAAGGGTCAGGTTGACGGTATCCCAGACCAGCCCTATCCACTGAATTTCCCGTATAGGAACAAGGAGCAACTTTGCCAAGTTCACCTTGAACCCTAGAGTTTGTACATGATTGATTACTTGGTTGACATGATTGTGACATAACTCTCTCGACTCTGCGACCACTAGCCAGTCGTCTAGATACCACAACACCATGATGCCCTGGGCCAATAATGGCAGAAGGGCTTGCCGGACTAATTTTGTGAAAATTCTCGGTGCCAGGTTCAACCCAAACGGCATTTTCCGAAAGACATAAGTCTCTTGCCGTATCCTCAAGGCGAGGAACTCTTGGAACCGTCTGTTGATAGGGACATGCCAATAGGCGTTTTTGAGGTCTAAGGAGCACATCCAGCCCAATGGCGGAAGGGTAAGCCTGATTTGATTTACTGAAAGCATCCTGAAGGATGTAAGTGTTCAGACGCGAGAGATCCACTACTGGTCGCATCTGCACACTGTCCTGCTTTGGCACTAAGAAAAGTCTGAAGGTGAATACTTTGCAAGGTGGTTTTACTAAGACAATGACCTTCTCTGATATCATTTCTTGGACTAGGGCCTCCACCCCCGGCGAAACATGGGTGTGTTCGAGCGCCTGGCGCAGTCGTGGCCGCCGGATCCACCGCCAGGTAAGGCCTTTGCGTACTACGGTTCTGGACCAGGTTCGCTTGGGCCAGGCTCTGTGGCATACCTGGAACGACCCCGTTTGCAAACTGGGCTCGATTAGTGGAGCAAATCTCAAATCCGACACACCTAAGCATGGCCCCAGGAGACAGAGAGTTTTGTGGCAGGTGTGTGGCTAGTTTTTTGAAGGGGGTGGTGGGTTGGTATCAGATGGCTGGCTAGTCTTGCCTGCCGGCTGTCCCTGATTTGGTTTGGGGTGTGACTTACCTCTATTACCTGAGTATTTACCTTGTTTGGGCTTGGGCTGATTACCTCCCTGCTGTGGAGGAGGCCTTGGGTCTCGAAAGGACTGTTTAGCATGAGGGGGTGTTGACTTACCGCCGCTTTTGGGCTTAGTGAAGGGTTTCTTAACCCTTAATTAGCGGCGAGCAACATAAGTCGAGTTAAATAAAGCTGGACTATGTGGCGGCGCTCGACATAGGTCGAGTGGCAATTTCAGCACGTAATGTGGCTGAGAGAGAGAGACAAGTGGTGGCAGGAGACTAGCGAGCGTATGACTGCTCCAGACCACCGCGGCGAACCTACTGACACAAATCTCAGCTCCCTCCTCCCTCTCTCACTCGCTACATACTCAATTATGTACCGAAACTACCGAATTACCTGCTTTTTGCACTCGCGTTGCACGGTTATTGCAAGAAAACTATCCATCATACAAGGATCGTTATGGTGTCATTCGAAAGCTCTGTTTATGCCCTTTCAGGGATAGGTACTTGTTTTACGTTCTGGGTCTTATTTAGGCATGAAAATGATCACGTAAACAGCCCTATTTTGGCTAAAAACACCCCGCTGTGCGGTACATATAAATAAACCGCATAGGCCGCTCGTAAGGTGTTAATCGGTTCCCTCTTAGCCTGGGAGGTAGTCGGCTTCCACCCATCCACCAAATTATAAACTACATTCCACGTTTCTGAACTAAGGAGGGAGGCAGTTAAAACTGGGGAAAGGGTTACCCGGCGGCCAGTATCTTCCGGTAACTTCTTCACTAAAAATACCCGGAGATCCTGGCGTGCCCTCACAGTTTCCATGATAGCTACCCTAATGTCACCCAAGGATTTGTAATAGAATCCTACGTGACAGCTCAGTGGCTTTCCTCATATTTTGGTCTGCAATGGCCGAAATCGTCCTAGCTAGGGATATGGTAACCTGGCGAGTGACAAGATATTGTGAGAACAATCGAAAAGCTTTGCTTCGTAGCTTAAAATCCCTATGCAGATGGGCTGGGGGAGGGGTACAAAAGGGGTCATCTAACTGGTGAAGAGGTATTTTGGGGGCCGCCAGGAAAGCGAACAAGGCTGGAGACACCCCTTCTGCCTTATTAACCGGTAATGAGAACCAAGCATGCAACTCTTGAGGGACCTGATGTGAGGTTTTAGATGTAATAGTGGAAATAAATACTTGTGCCTCTGCTTCCCAGTCAACCCATGGCCCTGCACACCTACGTGCGTCATCTGCAAGACTGGTGTGTGTGTGACTGATCAAGGACCGGAACTGTAGCCAGTTCCGGCGTGAGTGCATTCAAAGCTTTTATGTCATTAACGCCATCTGCTTTGGACCAGTCTGCAAAGAATCGTGCAGATGAGGCCGGCGGTACTGCCGGGGCAGCTGAGAAGACAAAGATTTCAGCATTATATGTACTGGGTATGGTCTTAACCCGGCAAGTGCGGGAAGACTATTAAGAGTTTCCCCGGGCGACTGCGGGAAGACTCTTAAGATCCTGGGCCTAAAAAAATCCATTTAAAACACCCCAAAAAAACTTGAACCCTCTTTTCTGTTTTTGTTTTTTATTTCTTTTTTTTTTGCCCCTGGGCCATGCCAAATATCACTCCTCCACATCCCCTCCTTCCCTACTTTCCCCCCCCCCCCTCCTTCAGTTATCACCTATTTTCCCTGTTATTCCCTTATTCTGTGGTCTATTTTCGTGCTAACATTAGCGAGTTGCAAGCAGGGCGTTGTCATCATTGTTACCAAGCGTGGGAAAGAGCGAGAGAGAGAGAGTATTGCGCAACAGTGTCTCTCCAGACATGGGGAGGAGTGGAGGAGTGGGAGGCTGCCTCAGGCTTTGGTTATGTAACTCCCGGCCTCTATCGCCGATTTTGACCATCCAAACGCTGTTTCCACTTGTTTTATTGTTGTAACTGGTTAATATCTTCATATTAACCCTTATTTAGCGGGTGGTAAGGTATTTTACACTGTACCGCTCAGCGGGCATAATCCCGAAATATTCGCTCAATTTCACTCGCCCTAGCGCTGTTACTATGGCTCCAATGCGAACGAAACGATCATTTTTGGAAAGAGCAACTCTTTGTCTCCCCATATAAGTCTATGAATGGATGTTATGAATGAGTCTGGAGGGTGGGAAGAGGTGAGGAAGAGGAGGTACTTTTTGGTCTATTTCCCGGGCGCGTTCGGATGCGTTCGCTTTGGCCTGACGTTTGCTTTGGCCTCTCCTGCGCGTCTACTATTCCTTCGGTAATCGGTCTTATTTTTCTCTTATTTCTCCTTATTTCTGTATTCTCTGTATTATCTCTCTCTCTCTCTCTCTCTCTCTCTCTCTCTCTCTCTCTCTCTCTCTCTCTCTCTCTCTCTCTCTCTCTCTCTCTCTCTCTCTCTCTCTCTTTCTTTCTCTCTCTCACTCCTGTCTGTCTGTCTCTCTTTCTCTCTGGCTCGCTGGCTTTCCCTCTCTCGCGCGCTCTGTCTCTCTCTCTCTTCCTCATCCGTATATATTATTCTCATTATTATTTTCTCTAATCTCTCTCACTCCTCCTGTCTGTCTGTCTCTCTCTCTCTGGCTCGCTCGCTTTCCCTCTCTCGCGCTCCCTTTCTCTCTTCCTCATCCGTATATGTAATTCTCATTATTATTTTCTCTAACTAATCCCTCTATTTCATTTATTTGCTTGTAATATTTCTGTATTATTATATCTTTTTCACTCTTTCTTCAGTTCAGTTCAGTTTCTGTATTCTCTCTCTTTCTCTCTCATCCGTATATGTAATTTTCATTATTATTTTCTCTAACTAATCCCTCTATTTCATTTATTTGCTTGTAATATTTCTGTATTATATCTTTTTCACTCTTTCTTCAGTTCAGTTTCTGCATTCTCTCTCTCTCTCTCTCTCTCTCTCTCTCTCTCTCTCTCTCTCTCTCGCTTGCTTTGCAGGTTTTTGTTTTTGTTTTATATATAATAATATTTCACAACACATTTCCAAATCACCCTATGGGGTAGTGTTGAAGACTCATTGTTTGTTTGTGGTGTTCCCAGGAGGTGTTATCCACATGTGATTGCGGTAGGCAAAAGGCAGTTATGTGATTGAGGTAGGGAAAAGGCAGAACTGCCTATAGCGAGTGTATGAATGGGATTGAGGTAGACAAAAGGCAGAACTGCCTATAGCGAGTGTATGAATGTGATTGAGGTAGCCAAAGGCAGAACTGCCTATAGCGAGTGTATGAATGTGATTGAGGTAGCCAAAGGCAGAACTGCCTATAGCAAGTGTATGAATGTATGTATGAATGAATGACATGGATGTATGAGGTGGACCAAGAACCAGATGGATGGATGAGATTCGAAACTTTGATAGACGTATATATCACGGTATACGGTAGAAGTAATTCCTTACAATGTACCGTACATCGTGATATATACGCCTATCAAATTATTGCAATCAATATACGGTATAATATATATATAGTATATGTATATATATATATATATATATATATATATATATATATATATATATATATATATATATATATATATATATATATATATACAGTATATATATATATATATATACTGTATATTGGTGTATATTGATTGCAATCATTTGATAGGCGTATATATCACGGTATATATATATATATATATATATATACCGTATATTGATTGCAATCATTTGATAGGCGTATATATCACGGTGTACGGTAGATGTCTTTCCTTACGTAGGTGACCTTGAAATTGCTAGGACTCTTCTCTCTCTTTTCGTAAGGAATGCAATCTACCGTACACCGTGATATATACGCCTATCAAATGAATGCAATCAATATACACCAATATACAGTATATATATATATATATATATATATATATATATATATACCGTATATTGATTTCACTCTTTCTTCAGTTCAGTTTCTGCATTCTCTCTCTCTCTCTCTCTCTGTTTCGCTTGCTTTGCAGGAATTTGTTTTTGTTTTATATATAATATATAATAATTTACTTATCATTACTTACTATATCGTATAAACAATAGTAGGTAGCCAACTTACCATAATACCGATACACCAAACCGATCCGCTTGCGGTTTTTTTATCACCTGTTTACTAAAGTGCCACCATTATCGATTTTCTTGGAGCCGACTAGAGCGGGAGGGTTACCAATTGAAATTAAATCCGCTAGCATATATTGTTAGATGTAAGACATGATAAATACCACTAGAAATATGAATTGGCAAAATCCATATAATATCACTTCGAAATTGTTCTGAAATTTCAAAACAAAACCGCTAGTGTAAGTCATTGCTGCTAGATCGAAGTAAGGTCTCTAGATCTAGCGGAAGTCGCTATACGTATTGGCAGTACTGCACACTCATTCATTTCATTCATTCATTTTCTATTGAGCTCGTCCTGGAATCTTTACGACTCTGAATCTTACGATTGCCGACGGCGATACGTTGTTGACATTGTTGTTGATGTTCCAGTGGAGGGATGAACAAAATATTGTCCTTGTCCAATAATAGCTATTTCATAGTCCCACAGGACTTATTTTGATATATTTATCAAATTTATTGAACGCCTGAAAATAATACGCTATAAAATGCTTGCAATCAAACTGTCAAGCAATTACAAGGTCACATGCAATTATAAAAAGGTATATTGTAGACCACAATCTTCGCCAAGCTTCGTTGTTGCTTGTATTATCGTGAGAAATGTACCATACACCCTGGTTATCGTGAGAAATTTACCGAACGCCTGCAAATAATACGCTATCAAATGCTTGCAATCAAACTCTCAAGCAATTTCAATGTCACATGCAGTATAGGTAGACCCAGAGAGGAAGACAGACAGAGAGAGGGGAGGTCAAAAACATCTGCTAGGTGTGATTTCCCCTGGGAGGGAAGAGATTAGTTAGGGGCGTGCCCTGGCCTACATCAGACAAAGAGAGTACAAAGGAATACAAACAAAGAGAGTGAGACAGAGAGAGAGAGAGAGAGAGAGAGAGAGATAGAGGTGATAATATAAAAATGTTACACATGTATCATATAATATATGAAAACATAATATATACGGTAGGCCTACATCTGTTCTCCACAATCATATAATGCCAAGCACAAATATTCAATCTTTGGTTGTTTGTATTACCGTAAGAAATTTACGGAACGCCTGCAAATAATACGCTATAAAATGCAAAGGAAATTTCTTGTAGAGTGCAATTTTGAGGACGTAATGTGCTCTGAGAGAGAGCGGAGCGATGATTAGGAGCATAAATTACCTCAAGACCGCTCGCCACACAGGGAATTCTATAAGGATAATACCGTATTTTAGGGTATTTGCACTCGTGTTTTACGATCGTTGAAAGACAACCAGTGATCGTAAAAGGATGGTTCGAGTGTCATTGGAAAGCTCAATTTACGCACTTTCAGGATACATACTTGTATTACGCTCTGGGTCTTGTTTATGCATGAAAAAGAGCACGGAACAACCCCATTTAGGGTAAAAAAAAAAACCCCGCTGGGCGGCACAGTGAAATATACTCCACCAGCCGCTCGTAAGGTGATAAAATGCTTGCAATCACATTTTCAAGCAATTATAAAATATAAATTGTACTTACCAACACCCACACCAGTATGTTCTTCGTCAGGAACGTCTCCAATTTGCTCAAGGGTCTGTCCAATATCAACCACAACATCCACCCCACGCAAATTATGCTTGGGGTGAAAGCCTATGATCGGGTTATTTTCGTCTTCCGAGTCATCCACACTACCAAAACTCTCACCCAGACCTTCGACGGTTTCATCCAACAGCTTATTAGAAAGTTCTGAAGAGTTCAGCATGATATCTAGTTTCTGGGTGGTGAGCCGGGCGTGGTTAGTAGGGTGGCGCGACGCACTAGGGATTGGCGGCCACCGAATCGAACACGGGCAAATCTTGACCTTCCATTATGGCTGCTTGAGGGTCACTTAGTCACGGTCACGCAGTGGGGATGTGTGGGTGGGCCCTTGTAGTACACCGCCTGACCACCAAGTTTCGCTTTCCACCTAAATTAGGGCGGGAATACGCCCACGGACTTAAGTCCGACCCCGCCATTTAGTCCAATTTTCTCGTATCGGACTTAAGTCCGACCCCGCTAAATAAGGGTTAATGGTAAAATAGGCGCATATGAATAAGTATTAACGATATTTATGGTAAAATAACGATGTTAGTGATGGGAACAGCTCAAATACGTGCGCACAGGCGTGTGGTGTCTCATACCCCCCATGCGCACTTCTTAGGTTAATAGAGACGTCTAGTAATCTCCCTACCTCATCCTTGGCTCTGAGTTTCCTATTCTTGTTAATTTCAATAGTCCACTCACCTGGAACCAGTAGCTCACCCGAAATAGTAGGCTGTGCTATGAATGGTTTCAAAGGATGTACCTGAGTCCAGGAGCAATCCGGTCCATAGAGGAGAGGCATAGGGCATTTCCTCTGTGGAACCTTATCCAAAGGGGGAGGAGTAATATCAGAAATTACCCGCACGTTAGTTGTAGTCATAGTAGCCGGCACAGTAGTGCCTGCCGCCATGGACGTTGTTGGGGGTATAACCAAGGCAAGTAATGAGGACTTAGGAGTGGGAAAACCTGAAGGCTCTAATGGTCTAATCGTGGAGCAACTCGGGGGAGCTACCGGTCGACTAGATGAAGGATCAATAGAGGGAGAAACATGATATTGTTGCATGACCCTATGCATATTGTTACTTATTTCCTCTGTGGTTACACACTTACTATGGGAACCCCTAGAAGATTGGGAACTAGCCTCTGATTCTTCACACATTGAAACTTGAGCTGAGGGAACATGAACTTCCTCCGGCTCTTTATTAACCTCAAACTCTAGCATTTCTGTAATGTCCTGTTGTTCATCCGGCGGTTGTTCCACCGGCGGCCAAACCAAATCAGGGACAGATGATGGTAACACTTCACTAAGAATACTTTCCCTATCTGTTCCTTGGTCCACTCTCCAGCACCCACGTTCATTCGCCGCGGGTGCCTGAGAGTCCTGAATAACCTGAGAGCTGTCAAAAGACTGAGAACTTGAAGGGAAACCTCTGTACTGGTCAGCTAACACTCTACTCGGTCCAGCCGTAGGGGCCTTGCGTGGAACCTTAGTCAATTTTGGAATGCAAAAACAAAGTCCTGTGGTACACTTAAAGATTGTTCATGGTGAAGACTAGATTCAATGATCTCCACCCCCATCTCAGAGTCGCCGGATTGGATGGTTGGCGTACTGGAGGTAGGGGTCGAGGGCGGTGGCCTTACGGTAACTGTCCGGCTAGTACTGTGTCCTGCACTGGCAGGTGTCACCTTGTCCTCCTTCCGGCGTTTGGTCGACCGGGACGATTCCGCCGATGAGTGCTTAGACTGCTTCCTGGGGGATCTCGACCGTGACCTTGACCGTTGCCGGGAGGAAGGGGACCGCCTCCGCTTTGGTCGGTCGGGGGCAGCCTCAGTGATGTCACTTTCATTACTACTTGAGCTACTCACTACCTCTTTGGAAAGGGATTTCTTAGCTTTGGGTTCAGTAGATTTGCTGGAGGCTGACTTGACCAAAGGTGACATTATAACTAGATTCTCCCGCAAGATATCATCATCGCAGTGAAGTGCCTTATGGGCAGTATCTTTTGCATAGGAGTTGAAAATGGTCTTTATCTCTTTCAATGCCTCTAGGAGTACAAAGGAGTACAAAGGAAATCAAGCAACAACAGGTTTAGTGACCCTTCTAGGCTGCTTGTCCTCCAAAACACTGAGGATCAAGTGTCCAAACAGTGGTTTAGAGTGGGTGAGGGAACATTGGAAAGGGAACTAATGTCCTTGGCAGGATTAGGAAGTTAGTAGGGGACAGATGGGTTAGTAACTGAGGGGGGGATAAAATAAAGTTATTCATTTACAAACGCAGTCAGTCGCGGGTTTGATGCAAGATATTTGTCTAGGCGGAGTTTAAATGAATCAACAGTGCTCCAGTCTATAACGTCTCGGGGAAGCCCATTCCACAAGTTGACAACTCGATTGAAGAAGAAATTCTTAGATTCGTGCGAGTTAAAAGATTTACCAATAATTTTGCAACCGTTTCCCCGCGTGTAATTAGATTGGTCGATAGTGAAGTACTTACTACAGTTCATATTGTCGATGCCTTTGATGACATTGAACACTTGAATTAAGTCACCTCTTAATCTGCGCTGGGTTGAAGGAAATAGATTTAATTCTCTAAGACGCTCTTCGTATGGTTTGTTCTTTTGGCTAGGTATCATTTTGGTAACTCTACGTTGAACTCGTTCTAGCTTGTTTATATCTTTTTGGTAATAAGGGCACCAGGATTGAACGCAGTATTCCAGAAGAGGGCGGACTAAGGAATTGTAAAGGGTTAGGATAACTTCTTTGGATTTATGCTCAAATGACCTGCCTATAAAGCCAATTATTTTGTTTGCCTTCTTAACAACTTCTAAACATTGTTGACTCGGTTTTAGGTTACTCGATATTGTTACTCCCAGATCGGTTTCTCTGTTTACATTCTTAAGCTGAGTGCCATTTATCGAATAGTTTTCTTTCTCATTTAGGTATCCGATATGTAGTACTTTACATTTATCCGCATTGAAACTCATATGCCAAATTTGGGCCCAACATGACAATTTATCTAGATTGTGTTCCATATCGTCAACTTGTTCTTTTGAGAGTACGCTATTTGCAATTTTTGTATTGTCAGCAAATTTTGAGATTGTACAGGTGAGACCCTCATCTATGTCGTTGATGTAAATTAGAAAGATAATTGGTCCTAGTACCGATCCCTGGGGTACCCCGGTACTTACATTGGTCCATTTAGATGCCTTACCGTTTATGACTACTCTTTGCTTTCTGTCGCTGAGCCAATTTTCTATCCATTTCAACACACTGTCTTGTATTCCATGCGCTTTTAGTTTTAGCAGTAAACGTTTGTGGGAAACTTTGTCAAAGGCCTTTTGAAAATCAAGGTATATCATATCTACAGCTTTACTCTCATCGTAGAGGTTGAGGATATCGTGGTAGAAGTCTAAGAGGTTTGTTAAACAGGAAAGTTTTTTACGAAAGCCGTGTTGAGTATCTTTAAGTATGTTATTTTCCTCTAAGTGATTTACGAGTCTGTCTCTTATGAGCGTTTCTAGCATTTTACATACAACTGAGGTTAAGCTAATTGGACGATAGTTACTGAGTAGGGATTTGCTGCCTTTTTTGAATATCGGTGTTACGTTGGCTAACTTCCACTGATCAGGCATAGTTCCAGACTGCAAGGATTTATTGAATAGTAATGTCAGTGGTTTGGAGAGCTCATCCTTAGCTTCCTTTAGAACTCTAGGCGAGATTGTATCAGGTCCAGGTGTTTTACTTACCTTGAGTTTATCTAAACAATTCAATACTTCTCTCTCTGTAACGGTGATATTGCTTAGAACATCTGAATTATCAATCTGAATCGGCGATGGTGTAGGGTTATCACTGAGGTCTTCTGTTGTAAAAACTGATGCAAAGAAAGTATTGAGGGCATTACTCATTTGTACTTCGTCTTTGGTGTATTCTCCATTTTCATCGACTAACGGTCCAACAGTTGAAGTACCGGTAACTACTTTTTTCTTTCTGATATAACTATAGAATTCTTTCGTTTTTGTTTTACTTTGATTCGCAAAATGTAACTCAGGGTCTTTTTACTTTGCTTAATTAATTTTTTGGATTTGCGTCGTAGCTCTACAAATTTCACCCGTTCTTCGTCATTTTGTGAGGATTTTAATCTATCATTAGCACATTTTTTAGCAAGCAGACAGTTTGAAAAATCTTTATTCCACCATTTGGGCTTATTATTATGGCCTGGACGCCGTATTTTCGATGGTATGCAGTCTTGCACTGCTTTTAGGTAAGAGGTTTCGAATAACTTCCAAGATGTATTTATGTCGTTATTGTTAATTAAAAAGCTCCAGTCAGTTTCTTTAAACATAGCTCTAAGTTTATGAAAGTATGCTTTCTTGAAATTAGGGACTTTTTCGATGCTACTATTTGGTTCGTTACTAGTAAACTTTAAAGTGAAAGTTATTGTACGATGGTCGCTGTACTGAATTCATCATCAACATTCAAATTCTCTATTAATTCTTCTTTTGTTGCAAGTACAATGTCAAGAACTTTATTACCACGGGTCGGCGTTCGAACAAATTGATAAAGCGAACTCTCTTGCAAGTTCGTATACAAGTCATGTCCGGAGTGTGAAGTAAGAGTATCGCCTCACTCGGTCACAGGTAAATTAAAGTCGCCAAAAATTACGGTATCTTGTGAGTTACTTACATCTGCAATTTGTTCGTAAATTTCTTGGTCAGTT
The DNA here is from genome assembly GCA_032716605.1 of Paralithodes platypus. Lineage (NCBI taxonomy): Eukaryota > Metazoa > Arthropoda > Malacostraca > Decapoda > Lithodidae > Paralithodes > Paralithodes platypus. Next base: position 114,825 of record JAVRFV010000230.1, read on the forward strand.
TGCATTGATTGAGCTGGAGGTCTGTATATTAATGCAAGTATTGTTTTTGTACCTTTATTATTCTTTATTAGCACAAAAGATGTGTCGACGTTCACAATTTGAGGTTTTGACAAGAGGGTAGGGTTAAGACTTTCTTTGATATAAAGTAAAACGCCACCTCCATTTCTATTTATTCGGCTTTTCTCAAACATTACATAACCGGGAAGTGAATACTCTGCCAAAAAGTCTCTATCTTCTGTAGGCACGATAAGTCTTTCTTAGTGATGAGGGCCGCCTTTACTCAGAACAGACCGGACACCGTTTTGACACCCACAAGCCGCGAGAACGATCGAGACATTTAACGCATTTGATGCAAAGTTTGTGAGCAAATACAGGCAATAATGAGCAAGTAGGGGTAGCGCATAGCTCAAAGCGAGGCATGATGGAAGAAAAGAGGCCCCGCCCCCCCCCCCGCCGGAATCAGCCACCCACCAGCCGCCGGGTGTATTGCAACTGCAGCCCTGGGTCAATCTGGAAAATAAAATTTCCAGGAATCGATGCTCATAAGGATAACCTGCAAGGTGTTAAGCCATCCTAGCTCAAGTCCGCCGGAAAATTAGCTATAGCCACAGCTACTCTAACCTTCCGCTGGACTCGACCATGGAAAACACTGGGGTTTCTCCATTTTAAGCTGATTGGACTGCATACCTGTGACAAAATGTCACTGGCCCTAGTGACCTTAAGTGTATAATTATCCGTGACTATTGAGAATAGAAAGATAAGTAACCTGCTTTCATGACGTATCATAACACTTGCACACTAGACTGGAACGCCGGGCGAAGGAAATCTTGTCGTATGACAACTCGGTCAGGGCGAGTCTCCTCGGCGGGCCGAGGTTGCTCCCGTAGGAATTAGCATATTCCGCCGGAAGGATTGTGGTTCAGCGCACCACGCCGGGACATTTGGTTGTTCCCTAACTCGTCAACTAGACGAGAAAAGAGGGGCTCTGCACAGAAAGCCGCCGGAGAAAACAACCAAAAATTTTAGCAGGGGGGACTTATGTGAAAAAATTCCCCTTATCAAAACCCCACATATACAGTATATATAGGGGACATCTCCCAGTGGCCCACAAAAAAAAACATGCAACGCACACATGTAGCACAATAATGGGGTAGACATAGGCATAATCACAACTACATAGAATGTTTAATCCTAAATTACCTGTAGCCTACATTGGAGACCCCTAGCAAGGCTGGCCACGAGGCCCGAGGAACAACACAGGATGAACTGACGCTCTGACGAACCAGCAGCAGCAGCAAGCAGATGGGAGGTCCGAGAGTGGGGCCCAAAATCAAATACGGACTCCAGAAGGCTCCGCACCACGTGCAGCCACCCTTGAACTAGAGCATTTGCTAATAATTATAAAATTAATATGCAACTGCCTCAAAGTGATGGCCTGAAGCATAATCTTGCATAATGGTAGTCTCCTAGCTATATCAAAAGCTAAAGGTGCATAACACAACACAATAATAACACATGTGGCACGCGGATCTTGGGATACGAGATTACAAAAGTACCCTAATTAACACCCTACTGCGGTCGTGCCAATGGGGCAGCCCGTGCTAGCTAATCTAAACTCTGTTCAATACAACCCAGATGTATACAAATGAGTAAGGACTCACGAGAAGCGCAGGAACGACGAATGAAGCCCTCCTTGCACGAGCGCGGAAGGGAGAAGGAGGAAATATGGCCGCTAGAGGGTCTGCGCCTCGGTGCTGCGCACAAGAAATCCACGCATGGAAAGCCATAATAAAACAGATATTAAGTTAAATTTTATTTTTTATTTTCTACAAAGTTTTTTTCTGTAGGGTACCCAATCATAAGGACGATTCCATAAGAGAATTAAGCGTGCACTTATGAGAGTACTCCCTGACCCTTCCGCGCGGGAGATTCAAAACTGCTGCCGCGGGTGTTGAAGGGAGACTATTATATTAATAGGCAATATCGTCAATGATGAAGGGGCCACTATTATATATATATATATATATATATATACAGTATATATAAGATGGGGCCTCACTATGCTTTTAAATAAAAGTACTATAATGTTCACATTTTTATAAGTAAAATTTCTCTTAATATATCCCAACGCTCGATTGGCCTTATACGCAGCTGCTGCACATTGATCTTAGGTCTTTAGGTTTTCAGATATAAGAACCCCAAGGTCTTTAATTAATGCACTTCTTTTGATTGGCTGGCCTTTCATCTTGTATAATGTTGTTTTTTGTTTTTATTACCTATTTGCAAGACCTGGCATTTGTCAACATCGAATGGCATCTGCCATTTGTCCGACCACTCTACTATTTTATTTAAATCAGATTGCAGTTTATTTCTGTCTTCTTCTGTTAATACTGATTTTCCTATCTCTGTGTCATCAGCGAACTTTGAGATGGTATTATTTAGTTCAACATCGATGTCATTTATACAGATTAGAAACAAAACAGGCCCCAGGCCCGATCCCTGAGGCAGTCCACTATAAACTGGCTCCCACTCAGATTCTACTCCATTTATCACAACTCTCTGCCTTCTGTTTGTCAGCCAGCTTTTTATCCATGCATGAATTTTTCCTTAATGCCTTTTGGAAATCTAAGTAAAATATTATGTCTAATGATTTACTAGAGTCGAAATATGTGAATAGTTTATTATAAAATTCTATCAAATTTGTTAGGCATGACTTACTGGATCTAAAGCCATGTTGGCTTTCTTTGATTAATGTTTGACTCCAGAATAACAATCTACTACATTGTCTCTCAGAATTGTTTCCATATGTTTTCCTATGATTGACGTTAAACTGACTGGTCTAGAGAGAGCGAGATGCATAGAGAGAGAGAGAGAGAGAGAGGGAGTGTGTGAGTGAGAGTGCGAGTAAGAGAGAGAGAGAAAGTGTGTGTGTGGGATGATAGTGCAAACATAATATAAGTAGTGTAGTGAAGCCTGGTACTGTTGTTTACTCTGGCTGAGGCACAAGGGTTGTTTGTTACCAGTCAATGAACCAGGGGGAGGGGGGACTACCAAAACAAACCATCACTTAACACTTAAAGAGCGGGGCCCGACTTAAGTCTGTATCTAAAAAGCAGCAAGTTAGGAGCATTATTAAGGTTTTTAAAGGGTTAAAATCGAGTGCAAATGGCCGGGAGAGCAGCAGGCCACACGGCCGAAACCCAGGGCATACCGCCGCCCATTGACTCACGCTCCCTCTATTCTCGAGAGTCCGGCAGTGTAGCCAGTAGTGAGTGTAGCTGGAAAAAATATGCCGCTATACGCTAAACTCCCATGTTGGTGGTACCACTGCATCAAAACGGCGAGTGCTACGTAGCTCGTTCTGGTCTCATTTTGAAGCTTGTAGCGCCTAGTTTTTTGCTGAATATTTTTCTTTTCATGCAGATACTTGATTGATCATTCAGGAGGGCCTGAATATGCCCAAAATAGCCCAAAACCCCCCGCTAGACGAGGGTTAAGGGAAGGTTCTTAGTTTATTCAATGGCATTACTTCCATAATAGTATATATACTAGTTTCAGTACTTCCATTTGACTATCATAGTGAAGTTGGGTTTAGTGTAACACTCAATGCATGTTCTTATCATCGAGAAGGTATATGTATGAAGTCTGTGGCTAAATCTTTAACCTTAATTCTTGGTAGTACAGTGGTAGATCACTGTCGTTCTATTTGTGGGTCCCGGTTTCGATTCTCGGCAGTTGCAATCATTCATCATTTATTAACCCTACACTTTACTTTGTGAAAGTGTTTAGATGTTAAGGAAGGTTGAAATATATATATATATATATATATATATAATATATATATATATATATATATATACTGTATATATATATATATATATATATATATATATATATATATCAGTATATATATATATATATATATATATATATATATATATATATATATATATATATATAATATATATATATATATACATATTATATATATATATATATATATATATATATATATATATATATATATATATATATATATATATATATATATATATATATATATATATATATATATATATATATATATATATATATATATATATATATATATATATATATATATATATATATATATATATATATATATATATATATATATATATATATATATATATATATATATATATATATATATATATATATATATATATATATATATATATATATATTATATATATATATATATATATATATATATATATATATATATATATATATATATATATATATATCTATATATATATATATATATATATATATATATATATATATATATATATATATATTAAAATAACACAATTATTAAAGCCCCCCACAACGAATGAAAGGATTTAAAATAACAACAAAAGGAAAACCCAGAAACAATCCTCAAACCATGCCACACTCTCTACCCCGGCGACTATAACGCCTCCTGAACACCCAATCCAATTTTCTGCTCGCCACAATAACACAAATTATTAAAACCCCCACAATGAACGAAAGAAGTTAAATAACACCATTAACGAAGACTCCCATAAATAGAAAAAGGAAAACCTCAGAGGAACAAGGAACAAAACATGTGGGAAAACGATCCAGAGATAAGGAAGGAGAAACTCAAACAAAACGGAAAATGACGAGAGACAAAGGAAGCAAAGAAGAATCAACCACAAGATACAACATTCTAGACCCCCAGACCACCACCAAGAAGGCCAACGATAAGAAGAAGGAAACTAAGAAGAAGATAGATAAGGCAGTAACGATGGAAGATGTAAAGAGAAATAACCCAAGAGAAAATAACGACGGACAAGAAAGACAAGATGGCTGCCGCCAAGGAGAACGACTTCCAGTAGAGAATAAAGGAGAAACTAAAGTAGAACAAAAAGGATTACCACAGACAATCACAATAAGCAATCCAATATCTACAATGCCACGCATACCAAAACTACCCTACATCAACAAGAAACGGAATGAGCAGAAGAAGACCAAAGGCGAGACAACAGAAGAGAAAAGGAGAACATCAACCATGAAATGCGCACGCAGAGAAATACCACGTGTACAAAATTATCACCAGATTTCCACGAGTAATACCCGACATTATTTCCCTACGAATATTACTCCCACGCCCACTACGAACACCCGGAGAGATGCCCGAATTGTCGCCATTGCATCAGAGCATCCATTAACACCTGGGAAGAATATAAATATACATTCAGCATCACAAGAAACTCCAAGAAGACGAATAGTATTCAGCCAGGGGAAGAAGGACTACAATCACCACCACAAGAGCAAACGCTTACGCCCTACTTCCACTCAAAGGCCGAATCACCTGCCCACAAAATTCTAAGGGGCCCTCCTAATCTCCTTAGATCCGCCCCTGACCGGACTTATGACTTTGTGACCCCCGCATACCTACCCCGGTACATCTCAGATGACGTCGTCACTATCCCGACGAAAACTGAACAGGGCAAGCAATTCAAGGGCTTTCATAACACTGACATGCTAGTGGTGATAGTTCTAGGATTACCCTTCCATTCAAGTAAAGATTGAACCCATGCCGAGTATCTTGAAAGGTCTGAGGAGTTCTTTTTCCTATTGAGGAAATATTGTTAGACGTACCAATATGGTGTTTGTCCTAACATGAAAGTCCACAATAGGCGGCAACTTTTAATATTAAAAGTATACATCCTTGCATGACAGTGTGGTAATCGCGACACTGGCTTACGGAAGCCAAGCATGGACGTTGGTTGAGAGACTCAGACCAAGAGTGAGAGCAGTGGAAAAGAATTACCTAAGAAGTGCGTGCGGAGTTACATGGAGGGATAGACAGACTAATGAGGAAGTAAGAAGGATGTGTGGTGTGGAGGTAGATGTGCTGGAAAGTGTGAAAAGGAACAACTTGAGATGGTTCGGCCATATGGAATGTATGGAAAGCGAGAGAATGACTAAGAGGGTGTACGAGAGCGAGGTGGAGGGACAGAGAGGGAGATGTAGACCGAATGAGAGGTGGAAGGATGGAGTGAGGAAGTATATGAACGAAGGCGGTGCTGGTTGGGAGGAGGGACGTCGACTGACCGGGGACAGAGGTGCATGGGGGCGGTTCGTTCGTGGCCACACCTTCGGGGATTACGGCGTCGGGCAATAGATAAATAGATAGGTACATTACGGACATATCACAAAATTACTTTTATTACTAAATACAGCACCTCCTCCACTTGTCGAAGGATACTTGACATGTTAAGATCCTTTGTCTAGTCCAGGACTTTGCGAGACACCATAACTGGCACTCTGCATATAAAAGTCCTTAGTGTATCTGTCCAACAACATGTTAGCAGCCACTTGCAATTAAAAGGTTTCAACACCGCCCCGAGTACTTTGAACTTCTTACAAAGGTCAGTTGGCAGTCAAAGAATATAGTAATGGTCATGACCTTACTATTGACTCGTGTTAGCCCGATATATAGTCACTGTGTCATGACATTTGAGACTTTATATTAAAGACTCCACACCAAGAGTACCTGAACGGAACTTCATCACCGATTAACGCCCTAATAGCGGGCCCGTCAGTAACTTCTACTACCCGCCAAGCGGGTAGTTTACCCTAAACGACCTTGTTTCCGTGCTCTTTTTCATGCATAAACAAGAGCCAGAGCGTAATACAATTATGTATCCCTGAAAGGGCGTTAATTGAGCTTTCCAATGACACCAGCAACATCCTTCTACAACCACTGGTTCTCTTGCAACGATCGTGCAACACGAAGGAGAAATCCCTAAAATACGGTAATTTCCTTACATAATTTCCTGTGTAGCGAGGTAGTGAGTGTGGATGTGTGAGGAGGGGAGAGCAGTTGTCACGCGGGAGCCGTGCCGAACGGTCAGAACCGCCCTACGCTCCTCCCACCGCTCATATCTCTCTCAGAGCCAATTATTGCTCAAAATTGCACACCGCCTCAAGTCGGTCCCCGCCACATAGTCCTATGGATCTGTAGACTGACTTAAGGCGGGCCCCGCTAAAGAGGGGTTAATATAACGGTCAGGATAGTCGATTATCTACAGTATAGCCCTGTGCTAATTCATGCTCGCTTTCGTCCGATGAGGTGCCCAGTGTCATGACATTTAAGGAGCCTCATTTAAGACCCGATACCAATTAATCCAACTGTAACCTAAACAACTGATCCACACGACAGGCCAACCTGGACAGCCCAACGGAGACTCAGATGACCCCAAGCTGTTACCTCAACACTTCAGCTCCCAGTGCAGCGAGCCCATAATAAAAATAGATATAAATCGATACCAGTGACGAGGTATGTATAGTTAGAGTCTCCACATATTGACTCTATTCATCATAGTGTGACTCTCTTACCAGTGAAATATTTGTCAGAGTCCCTCAGTATCGACTCTGTCTTATTTTCCCACTAGTGTCATAGTGAAGAGCTAATAGTTAGAGTCCCAACATATTGACTCTGCCTAAATTCACACCAGTGTGTCGGTGTCTATAAAAGTAAGAGTCCCATCATATTGACTCTGCCTAAATTCACACCAGTGTGTCAGTGCCTATAAATGTTAGAGTCCCAATATATTAACTCTGCCTAATTCACACAGTGCGTCGGTGCATATACAGTAAATTTAGAGTCCCAACCATTGACTCTGACTTATTCACACCAGTGCACAGGTGCCTTTTAATAGTTCACAATATTTTACTTAGAATAAATCCTCGTCTTTTGTACAAGTACTATAGGGTATGTATAAATGTTGAATTAGCACATTATGTTGTACGATTTATAAGTGTATCATGAATACGTTATTTACTATTGTTTAAGAGGCAAGCTAAAACTTATTGTATACCTGATCTCCACCAAGATCTTCGAACGTGCTAGGATAGGTCATATTGTTGTAAAACCATTGATTCATGTATACCTATTAGTGTTGTTAACTTAGGAGTTAGATAAATAAAATAATGTTCTTAAATATACTCGGTGTTAATTATGTATCCTCTATATGTCTTCTATGCATGTGTATATGATTTTGACTTCTCCAGTTAGTTAGAACCTACCACATCCAATCTCAAAACCTGGTAAAAACCTTGGTATAACATTGGTGGCAGTCGGTGGTTCTTAACCCTTAATTAGCGGCGAGCAACATAAGTCGAGTTAAATAAAGCTGGACTATGTGGCGGCGCTCGACATAGGTCGAGTGGCAATTTCAGCACGTAATGTGGCTGAGAGAGAGAGACAAGTGGTGGCAGGAGACTAGCGAGCGTATGACTGCTCCAGACCACCGCGGTGAACCTACTGACACAAATCTCAGCTCCCTCTTCCCTCTCTCACTCGCTACATACTCAATTATGTACCGAAACTACCGAATTACCTGCTTTTTGCACTCGCGTTGCACGGTTATTGCAAGAAAACTATCCATCATACAAGGATCGTTATGGTGTCATTCGAAAGCTCTGTTTATGCCCTTTCAGGGATAGGTACTTGTTTTACGTTCTGGGTCTTATTTAGGCATGAAAATGATCACGTAAACAGCCCTATTTTGGCTAAAAACACCCCGCTGTGCGGTACATATAAATAAACCGCATAGGCCGCTCGTAAGGTGTTAATTCTGGAAGAAAGAGTCATTACAGCACAAAAAACAGAAGCGATAGAGCGTTATATAACATTAGTCAGTATGACAGTTAATCGCTCCCGCATCCCCATCCCCAAGTATGATGAGGATAAATACAGGAACAATATCGAGACGTATCTGGATTTGGTCAAGTTCTGGCTTGACCTAGACTACCAACACGATCAAGAAAAGATCGCTGTAGTATTACTGCACCTGGGAGAGGCCGTTCTCATGGTAGCAAACCAGGTAATATCTACGATTACATGGGATAAATTCCGGTCCCTTGTGATCGACGAAATCCGGTCGTCAGTAGGTCCACTCACCACCCCAATAGACATCGGGGAAGTAAGGCACAAGGGATACCTACAGTAGACGTCACCCTTGCAACCTTGTATCGACACGTGAGATCCGCGTGTCGGTTCCAGACTGCTGCACAACAGAAACAGCAGGTCTTCACCTTATTACTAAGAGTCCTCCCACATCATATAAGCCATATTTTTTTTTATCCACAGCTCGGCTAACTTTCAACAAGACATTATCACCATTCGTGAAATGTTGTCACTCCACCAGAAGACCCCAACCCACCGCAACGCTCCGCCCCACATAAATCCTTGCCAAAAAGACGGAAACAGAGGGGTTGCCAAGTGGTCACCCCATCACCACCCCCGAACCACCGTTCACACACCATCCACCAAGTTGCCAGACATCACCAGCCAGCCGATTCCACAACCTACAACACTTAAATCGTCTTCGCAGTACTCCGGACTACAGACCACCGCCCACCCACCATCACCCGAGTTGACAGACGCCTTCAACCAGCCGATAGCATTACCATCTTCACCAACATGCCCCCACCCCTCGTCCACATCATCTCCACACACCTCCCCCCTCACATCAACCAAATCAACTACCTCCTCATCCTCACACCCAACCTCATCCTCTCACGTCCTACCACTCTACCCCACCACCTCCCACAACCTCAAACCCCACAACCGACTACACCATCAACCCTGCCATCTTCATCCGACTCCGACCAAACCTTACCCTCAGCCCCTCCTACCAACCTATTCCCTCATGCCCTAACCTATCCTCTACCCCGCCAACCCCATCACCTACCCCAACCCCAAATCCAACTTCCTTTTCCACCCTCACCCATACCTTCCCCATCCAACTACCACACACCACACCCTCAAGCTCTCCTAACCACCAATCACGCCCAGTCACAAACCCCACCACCACCCCTCGCTCCGCACCCCAAAACCTACCACTTTACCCATCTACCATCGTCCCTTCCTCACCCACCTCCACCCCAAATCATCCATCTCTCCCAACCCCCAAACTCATCAACGCCACCATCACCCTCACCCCATTCAACTCCCTCCACCCACAAAACCAAGTCAACCCTACCTAAATCTCTACAAATTAACCGCCCCCAACCTTCCACCCATCACCAACCCCACAACTTACCTCACCCTCAACCTCAAGCCATTCCAAACCCCTCCCCGCCTAGCTTTTTCCCCCCCTTCGACCTTACCCATCTACCATCACCCCTTCCTCACCAACCCCTACCCCAAAATACTCCATCTCCCCATCCTTGAGCTCCCAACCTCCAACCCCACCACCACCATCATACCGCACCCCGCCCTATCGACACAACACAAGCACCAAACAACCAACTCAAACCACCCTTAGTAAACCCACCAGAAGCACCGCCAACAAAGCCCCAGCCAAACGATTTTTAACCATCCAACCCAATTCCTCACCACCTAAAGACACCAACACCCCTCACCCACCCCATCCTCCTGCACATCCAACCCCACCTCACCCACCTCAAACAGAGCAGCCACCTCCACATCCCTACCTCTAAACTCCACCACCAACTCATGCCCTACCCCACTCTCTCCCCTACCAACTCCACCAATCCCAACAACCCCAAGACCATCCCCCACCCTCAAATCTACCAACCACGTCACACAATCCTCAAGCTGCACGCTCAACCTCTCCTACGATCATCCAAGACCATAACCCCGACCCCCACCACTACCCCTCGCCGAGCTTCCCCCACCCCTCTACCCTACCCTCCTACCCTACCCTTCCCCGCCAGACAAACACCACGAAAAGTTATCAAATTCCCCGCAAATCATCTTGCCCCCTAAACCTCACTAGTCAACCCCTCACCCAAAACCCCGACCTCAAGCCCCACCAGAAAACCCCTCAAGTCACGGACAAGGTCACCAGTAGCCCTCACCTCACAACCAGCGCAACAACTACCCCCTATACCTGCCTCCACAAGAACCAGCCCCCACCGCCAGGAATACCTCCACGCCCCCCCCCGATTTTGACCCGCCACGGCAACACTTTTTGTTACCGGCTCGAGTCACCAAGCCATGACTATAATTCTCAACAGGCAAGTAAAATAACGCAATCATTAAAGCCCCCCACAACGAACGAAAGGAATTAAAATAACAACTAAAGGAAAACCCAGAAACAATCGTCAAACCATACCACACTCTCTACCCCGGCGAATACAACGCCTCCTGAACACCAAATCCAATTTTCCGCTCGCCACAATAACACAAATTATTAAAACCCCTACAACGAACGAAAGAAGTTAAATAACTCCATTAACGAAGACTCCCATAAACATCGACCATGAAATGCGCACGCAGAGAAATACCACGTGTACAAAATTACCACCAGATTTCCATGAGTAATATCCAACATTATTTCCCTACGAATATTACTCCCACGCCCACTACGAACACCTGGAGAGATGCCCGAATTGCCCCCATTGCATCAGAGCATCCATTAACACCTGGGAAGAATATAAATATACCTTCAGCATCACAAGAAACTCCAAGAAGACGAATAGTATTCAGCCCGGGGAAGAAGGACCACCATCACCACCAGAAGAGCAGACACTTACGCCTTACTTCCACTCAAAGGCCGAATCACCTGCCCGCAAACTTCTAAGGGGCCCTCCTAATCCCCTTAGATCCTCCCCTGAACGGACTTATGACCTTGTGTCCTCCGCATACCTACCCCGAGACATCTCAGCTGAAGTCGTCACTATCCCGACGAAAACTGAACAGGGCAAGCAATTCTAGGGCTTTCATAACACTGGCATGCTAGTGGTGATAGTCCTAGGATTACCCTCCCATTCAAGTAAAGATTGAAGGCATGCCGAATATCTTGAAAGTTTTGAGTTCTTTTTCCTATTAAGGAAATATTGTTAGACGTACCAATATGGTATTTGTCCTATCATTAAAGTCCACAATAGGCGGCAACTTTTAATATTAAAAGTATACATTACGGACATGTCCCGAAATTACTTTTATTATTAAATACAGCACCTTCTCCACTTTCCGAAGGATACTTGACATGTCAAGATCCTTCGTCTAGTCCAGGACTTTGCGAGACACCGTAACTGGCACTCTGCATATAAAATTCCTTAGTGCATCTGTCCAACAACATGTTAGCGTACACTTGCAATTAAAAGGTTTCAACACCGCCCCGAGTTCTTTGAACCTCTTACATAGGTCAGTTGGCAGTCGAAGAATATAGTAATGGTCATGACCTTACTATTGACTCGCGTTAGCCCGATATATCGTCACTGTGTCATGACATTTGAGACTTTATATTAAAGACCCCAAACCAAGAGTTCCTGAACGGAACTTCATCACCGATTAATATAACGGTCAGGATAGTCGAGTATCTATAGCCCTGTGCTTATTTATGCTCGCTTTCGTCCGATGAGGTGCCCAGTGTCATGACATTTAAGGAGCCTCATTTAAGACCCGATACCAATTAATCCAACTGTAACCTAAACAACTGATCCACACGACAGGCCAACCTGGACAGCCCAACGGAGACTCAGACGACCCCAAGCTGTTACCTCAACACTTCAGTTCTTCAGCTCCCAGTGCAGCAAGGAGCCCATAAAAATAATAGATATAAATCGATACCAGTGACGAGGTATCTATAGTTAGAGTCTCAACATATTGACTCTATTCATCATAGTGCGACTCTCTTACCAGTGAAATATTTGTTAGAGTCCCTCAGTATCGACTCTGTCTTATTTTCCCACTAGTGTCATAGTGAAGAGCTAATAGTTAGAGTCCCAACATATTGACTCTGCCTAAATTCACACCAGTGCGTCGGTGCCTACAAAAGATAGAGTCCCAACATATTCGCCTAGAGTTCTAAAGGAAGCTAAGGATGAGCTCTCCAAACCACTGACATTACTATTCAATAAATCCTTGCAGTCTGGAACTATGCCTGATCAGTGGAAGCTAGCCAACGTAACACCGATATTAAAAAAAAAGGCAGAAAATCCCTACCCAGTAACTATCGTCCAATTAGCTTAACCTCAGTTGTTTGTAAAATGCTAGAAACGGTCATACGAGACAGACTCGTAAATCACTTAGAGGAAAATAACAATAAAATTTCAGAATCTCACTGACTCCCATATATTTTTTAATGATGTAAATATTCCCACTTCCCCTAGTATTGACATTCTCGGTGTAACATTAACTACTAACTTGAGCTGGACACATTATGTTAGAAGCATTGCTAAGAATGCCTCTAAAAAACTGGGATTCCTGTACAGAGTTCGAGAATTCTTCACTGACGAGCAGTTGGCCGTGATATATAAAAGTCATGTGCGTTCTCAGATGGATTACTGTTCACCTCTGTGGGGTGGAAGTGGAGTGGTTGCATTGAGGCAGTTGGACAAAATTCAAAATAAAGCTATTAGATTAATCAATAACCCTGCAATCACACAGGACCTTCCTACATTATCCATACGAAGAAACGTTGCATCCCTTGTATTATTCTACAGATATTTTCACAGCAATTGTTCCGAGGAACTTGCTTCAATTGTGCCGCCTCTCCACATCTTTCCCCGTAGAACTAGGGCAGCTGAGAGCGCCCATGAATTTACACTTTCTCCTCCACAATGCAGAACTTCTGCTTATCAGAATTCATTTATCCCCAGAGCTACTACTCTTTGGAATTCACTTCCCTCGAATTGCTTTCCACAAACTTACAATCTACAAATGTTTAAATCCAGTTGTTACAAACATTTTATGAATGGAGGATGCCTTTAGGCACATGGACCTTTTTGTTTTATCTGTGTTTTTCCTTCCTCCGTTCATTGTCTCTTAAAAAATTTAAAAATAAATAAAGATACTCAACACGGCTTTCGTAAAAAACTTTCCTGTTTAACAAACCTCTTAGACTTCTTCCACGATATCCTCAACCTCTACGATGAGAGTAAAGCTGTAGATATTATATACCTTGATTTTCAAAAGGCCTTTGACAAAGTTCCCCACAAACTTTTACTGCTAAAACTAAAAGCGCATGGAATACAAGACGGTGTGTTGAAATGGATAGAAAATTGGCTCAGCAACAGAAAGCAAAGGGTAGTCATAAACGGTAAGGCATCTAAATGGACCAATGTAAGTAGCGGGGTACCCCAGGGATTGGTACTAGGACCAATTCTCTTTCTAATTTACATCAACGACATAGATGAGGGTCTCACCTGTACAATCTCAAAATTTGCTGACGATACAAAAATTGCAAATAGCGTACTCTCAAAAGAAAAAGTTGACGATATGCAACACAATCTAGATAAATTGTCATGTTGGGCCCAAATTTGGCAAATGAGTTTCAATGCGGATAAATGTAAAGTACTACATGTCGGATACCTAAATGAGAAAGCAAACTATGGTGGTGAGATAGTGATCGAATGGGTATGGAAAATGTGCAAACTAGCATGGGAGAAAGGGAATGGACCCGATGACTGGAAGACTGGCATAATAGTCCCCCTATATAAGGGCAAAGGGGAAAGAGGAGTGTGTGGTAACCACCGAGGAATATGTCTTCTAAGCGTAATAGGGAAGGTATACAGTAGGGTAGTGATTGAGAGAGTGAGAGTGAGAACGGAGAAAAGGATAGGCGACGAGCAGGGAGGTTTTAGGAAGGGAAGAGGATGTGTAGATCAGATTTTTACCCTGAATTGTGTTGTGGAGAAATATATGGAGAAGAAACAAAAGGTGTATGTTGCCTTTATGGACTTGGAGAAGGCCTATGACAGAGTGGATAGAGAAGGTTTGTGGAAAGTACTTAGAATATACGGAGTAGATGGCAAGTTGCTGAAAGCAGTGAAGAGCATGTATGAGGGTGCAAAGGCGGCAGTACGTGTGGAGAGTGAGCAGAGCGAGTTCTTTGACCTGAATGTTGGTTTGAAACAGGGGTGTGTGATGTCCCCGTGGTTGTTTAATGTATATATGGATGGAGTCATGAAAGAAATACTATCAAGAGCAGTGGATGTTGGTGTATCGCTGAAAAGGGAGGGAAATGAGTGGAAGCTGCCTATACTGCTGTTTGCGGATGATACAGTTCTGATGAGTGATAATGAATGGGAGTTGCAGGGTCTGGTAAATGAGTTTGGAACAGTGTGCGAAAAACGGAATTTGAAGGTAAATGTGGGGAAGAGCAAGGTTATGGTCTTCGAAAAGGGTGAAGTCACAGAGTGTGAGGTGAAGCTGAACGGTCAGGCTATGGAGATCGTCAACTCTTTTAAGTATCTGGCCAGTGTGTTGAGTAAAGATGGGACTATGGATGAAGAAGTGCGGGAGATGGTACAACAGGGGAAGAGGGTTGTAGGAATGCTGAAAGCAGTAACAAGGAATAGGGTGGTCAGTATGGAAGTGAAGAAGTCCTTGCATGACAGTGTGGTAATCCCGACACTGACTTACGGAAGCGAAGCATGGACGTTGGTTGAGAGACTCAGACCAAGAATGAGAGCAGTGGAAATGAATTACTAAAGAAGTGCGTGCAGAGTTACATGGAGGGATAGACAGACTAATGAAAAAGTAAGAAGGAGGTGTGGTGTGGAGGTAGATGTGCTGGAAAGTGTGAAAAGGAACAACTTGAAATGGTTCGGCCATATGGAATGTATGGAAAGCGAGAGAATGACTAAGAGGGTGTACGAGAGCGAGGTGGAGGGACAGAGAGGGAGAGGTAGACCGAAGGAGAGATGAAAGGATGGAGTGAGGAAGTATATGAACGAAGGCGGTGCTGGTTTGGAGGAGGGGCGTCGACTGACTGGGAACAGAGGTGCATGGGGGCGGTTCGTTCGTGGCCACCCCTTCGGGGATCACGGCATCAAGCAATAGATAGATAGATAGATAAACATATATATATATATATATATATTAATTTACTTATTTATAGTTTTATTGTATCGTGTAGAAGGTCAGTTAAGGTCAAGTCCATTAGCCCATCTTGATATATTTCACAAACAATTTAGCACATCTAATGATGGCAATATTAAGTTAATGTACTGTATCTTGTTTTGCTTTGTATTGCGTGGTATAATACTCCTAATTAAATGTGTTTAATATTAGATAAAGGTATCATTGATTATGAGAGGCATTTACGTTAGCTAAACTTACCTGTATATTTTCATCACTAATAATTAGTTTAGCATATAGTATTGTATAAGCCAAACATGGTGAGGGAGTTGCTCTTTGAATAGGTACACTATTTAACTTCCAAAGAAACATTGTCTCAATCTACTATATTTTCTAGATTGAGTATGCAGATGTCTTCCCAACTGCGAAAACACATCTAGTTATTTTGTATATTTACCTTCGCTGTATTCTCCATGTGCGTGGTAATTATTTTGGTAATGTACACTGTCCGGTCTCTCGCGGTTGTACAGGTCGTGTGTGTGTGAAAAAGGTGATAATTGAAGGGGGGGGGGGCGAAGGAGGGGGTTTTGACACATGTGGAGGAGTGATGGGATGTATGGAGGGGAATTATCTCACTTAATCATCTATTCCCTTGTTTTCAGTGTTACTGGGGCATTTTAAAAGGATTTTTTTAGGCCTTATCTCTTAACCCTCTCACGACCATAGGACGCAGAGGTTGCCAGATTAGCAATAAGAAATAGATTACTCTCACTGTTATAATTACCTCTCCAAAATTAGTTTTCTGCCCACAGCTAACTCAAAGACAACTGCAGAGGTTGAAGTAAACAAACTAAAGGTTTATAGATACCCCTGACGGTAACAAAGGCTTTAAAGTAGGCTATCCATAATCGGCTCAAAAATCGCGTCAGGATGTGAGAGGGTTAAGAGGATCGTCGCCTTTGCCCACCAAAGAGTGTTCTCGCCGTTCCCGGGTTAAATCTTGATATCCCCTTTGTATGCTATTGAAAAATGCATAAGAAGCACTAGTGAAAATCTATTAGTAGTAGAAGTACTTAGTGTCGACACAAGAGAGTGATTAAATTTATTAAAAGAATAAAAGTACTAGTGACATGCCTTATATAAAAGGAATGATTTAAGTGAATCTATACTATCTTATTTTATGCAATTTGAAACGCAAGCAAAGTACTAGTGATGCCCATCTAATTTAGGGAAGTACTCATATTAAAGTTCTATAAAGTAAAACAAAGTGAAAGATAAACATTAGGCTATAATCATTAACCAGTGAAAAAGTAAATACTAAGCAATATACCTGTGTGGAAAATAACTCTACGCACCTTACTACGATTGAAGGGAGTACTAATTAATATTATCTTAGCCCAGCCTTAATAGTGAATTTATATTGTGGAGCCTAACTCGTGCGTCTCATCTATGTATATACCATTATCTACTATTTGAATGAAATATTTATGTGTGTGAATATAATAATATGAATGTACGTTTTGTTATAATTATCCTCTATTACCTTCTGTGCATGTGTTGAAACGAATTCAGCTCCTCCAGTCAAGTAGAACCTACCTAATCAATTCAATCAACCCAAGTAAAAACCTGGCATAGCAAGGCTAAACTTCAGTTAGGCAAGCTTACGGTTCGGCCTGGGTAAGTTAAATTAAGGCTTGCTTAGAAGGTTTTGGTAATGATATGTTAAGTTATAGTTAGGTTAGATTACATTATTATGGTATGGATAGGTAACTTAGGTTAAGGTATATATTAGTTAAAGGCTAAGTAAGTTTAAGTGTGAACGAATAGGCTTTAACTGTAGGTGAAGTGACTTTGGATGAAGTGACTGTGGGTGAAGTGACTGTAGATAAATTGACTGTATGTAAAGTGACTAAGTAAAGTGACTGTATGTAAAGTAACTGTAAGTAGAGTGACTGTAGGTAAGTGATATATGTAAGTGACTAAGTAAAGTGACTATGTAAAGTGACTGTAAGTAAAGTGACTGTAGGTAAAGTGACTGTAGGTAAAGTGACTGTAGGTAAAGTGACTGTAGGTAAAGTGACTGTAGGTAAAGTGACTGTAGGTAAAGTGGCTCTATATGTAAGTGACTGTAGGTACAGTGACTGTAGGTAAAGTGACTGTAGGTACAGTGACTGTAGGTAAAGTGACTGTAGGTATATAGTGACTGTAGGTAAAGTGACTGTAGGTAAAGTGACTGTATGTAAAGTGACTGTAGGTATAATAACAATGGTGTGTGTGGTGACGTAAGTTATCCCGGACATTCCTACCGTAGGGTAGGGGGACTCCCATAATTTCCACATTCCGGTCTTTAGCCTAGTTCAATACCCGTTATTATCTTCTGTGTGGCTGACGACCATTGTTATTATACCTACAGTCACTTTACATACAGTCACTTTACCTACAGTCACTCTACCTACAGTCACTATATACCTACAGTCACTTTACCTACAGTCACTGTACCTACAGTCACTGTACCTACAGTCACTGTACCTACAGTCACTTTACCTACAGTCACTGTACCTACAGTCACTTTACATATAGTCACTTTACCTACAGTCACTTTACCTACAGTCACTTTACCTACAGTCACTTTACCTACAGTCACTTTACCTACAGTCACTTTACTTACAGTCACTTTACATAGTCACTTTACTTAGTCACTTACATATAGTCACTTACCTACAGTCACTCTACTTACAGTTACTTTACATACAGTCACTTTACTTAGTCACTTTACATACAGTCAATTTACCTACAGTCACTTCACCCACAGTCACTTCATCCAAAGTCACTTCACCTACAGTTAAAGCCTATTCGTTCACACTTAAACTTACTTAGCCTTTAACTAATATATACCTTAACCTAAGTTACCTATCCATACCATAATAATGTAATCTAACCTAACTATAACTTAACATATCATTACCAAAACCTTCTAAGCAAGCCTTAATTTAACTTACCCAGGCCGAACCGTAAGCTTGCCTAACTGAAGTTTAGCCTTGCTATGCCAGGTTTTCACTTGGGTTGATTGAATTGATTAGGTAGGTTCTACTTGACTGGAGGAGCTGAATTCGTTTCAACACATGCACAGAAGGTAATAGAGGATAATTATAACAAAACGTACATTCATATTATTATATTCACACATAAAATATTTCATTCAAATAGTAGATAATGGTATATACATAGATGAGACGCACGAGTTAGGCTCCACAATATAAATTCACTATTAAGGCTGGGCTAAGATAATATTAATTAGTACTCCCTTCAATCGTAGTAAGGTGCGTAGAGTTATTTTCCACACAGGTATATTGCTTAGTATTTACTTTTTCACTGGTTAATGATTATAGCCTAATGTTTATCTTTCACTTTGTTTTACTTTATAGAACTTTAATATGAGTACTTCCCTAAATTAGATGGGCATCACTAGTACTTTGCTTGCGTTTCAAATTGCATAAAATAAGATAGTATAGATTCACTTAAATCATTCCTTTTATATAAGGCATGTCACTAGTACTTTTATTCTTTTAATAAATTTAATCACTCTCTTGTGTCGACACTAAGTACTTCTACTACTAATAGATTTTCACTAGTGCTTCTTATGCGTTTTTCAATAGCATACAAAGGGGATATCAAGATTTAACCCGGGAACGGCGAGAACACTATTTGGTGGGCAAAGGCGACGATCCTCTTAACCCTCTCACATCCTGACGCGATTTTTGAGCCTATTAGGGATACTTTAAAGCCTTTGTTACCGTCAGGGGTATCTATAAACCTTTAGTTTGTTTACTTCAACCTCTGCAGTTGTCTTTGAGTTAGCTGTGGGCAGAAAACTAATTTTGAAGAGGTAATTATAACAGTGAGAGTAATCTATTTCTTATTGCTAATCTGGCAACCTCTGCGTCCTATGGTCGTGAGAGGGTTAAGAGATAAGGCCTAAAAAAAGCCTTTTAAAATGCCCCAGTAACACTGAAAACAAGGGAATAGATGATTAAGTGAGATAATTCCCCTCCATACATCCCATCACTCCTCCACATGTGTCAAAACCCCCTCCTTCGCCCCCCCCCCCCCTTCAATTATCACCTTTTTTTCCTCTTATTCCCTTGTTTATTAGTGTATTTACCGCGCCAATATCTCAAAACCGGTTCCAAGGTGTGGTGCTGCATGTGTCTACTGCATAGGGAAAGAAAGAGAGAGAAAGACAGGCTTCAGTCTCCCACTAGGCTTCGTCAGAGAAGGGTGTCGGCCTCGCGTGTCTCTCACCTCATGAATAAACGGTCGGTAATAATTAGCGATTTTCAACCCTCAAATGCTATTCCCACTTGTTTTATTACTGTTACATGTTAATATCTTTATATTAAACGTAAAATAGGCGAATATGAATAAGTAACAAAAGTATTTATCGTATAATTATGATTTTAGGCGGGACTGAAGCCTAATATCGTCGCCTGGTGGTAGGGTGTTCACAACATACAGCTCGCTCCTACCGGGTTAATAAAGTACTTCCTTTTATCAATGAGGTGAAGTACAAATACTTATGAGGGATTGCACTATAAGTAGAATCCCCTACTCTCCTTTTTTTGACAGAGACTCAAGTAACATCCACATCTGACACGTCTAGATTTAATTTTCCAGGTTATCAACTGCTCCGAAAATTTCAGACCTAAAGGAGGTGTATGTTGCTTCGCAAAATCTGAAATTGTCCTGGAGGAGGTTACTAGTTTCAATTGTCCCTATTTTGATTATTCTATATACAAATTAATTTCTGCTGGTAAATTTAAATACATATGTTGCATCTACCGTTCCCCAAATACTCCTCCAGAGCAAAGTCTTTTTGATTCTCTGTCCTCACAACTCAGTGTCCTCAACTTAAATGCTTCTTCTGAAATCACTGTGTTGGGTGATTTTAATGTCCATAATGTTGAATGGCTCACTCATTCAGCCAGGTCTTGAATGTGAGCTATTTGCAGACTCATTTAATCTCACTCAACTAGTCAACCAGCCCACCCGTGTACCAGATAATCCTAATCATAATTCCCACCTACTGGACTTATTTTTAACAACCAATTCAGAAAATTATGATGTTACAGTGAGGTCCCCGCTTGGATCTTCTGATCACTGTCTGATACAGGCCACCTGTCTATCACCTACCACACCTTCCCACTCTGAACCTGTTTTGGTGACTAAATGGCATTACGATAGGGCAGACTGGGAGGGTCTTCAAGGCTTCTTTATTGATATTCCCTGGACCTTTTTCTTTTCTAATGATGCACACTCCACCTTGAGCCACACAAGATTTTGTAAAAATTGGAATGGAAACTTTTATTCCTCATCAAAAGTACATTAAAAGATCTAATTCACCTAAATGGTTTGACCATAATTGTGCTAGAGTAACTGAACAAAAAGCAATAGCCTACAATGCATACACAAGATCAAAAACACATGAAGCCTTTAACACCTTACGAGCGGCCTATGCGGTTTATTTATGTGTACGCCACAGCGGGGTGTTTTTAGCCAAAATAGGGCTGTTTACGTGATCATTTTCATGCCTAATAAGACCCAGAACGTAAACACGTATCTATCCCTGAAAGGGCATAAACAGAGCTGCCGAATGTCACCATAACGATGCTTGTATGATGGATAGTTTTCTTGCAATAACCGTTGCAACGCGAGTGCAAAATTCGGTACTTTCGGTACAATAATTGAGTAGCGAGTGAGAGAGGAGGAGGAGCTGAGATTTGTGTCAGTAGGTTCGCCGCGGTGGTCTGGAGCAGTCATATCTCGCTAGTCTCCTGCCACCACTTGTCTCTCTCTCTCAGCACATTACGTGCTGAAATGCCAATCTCGAGTTATGGTCGAGCGCCGCCACATAGTCCGCTGCTTTATTTAACTCGACTAAGTGGTGAGCCGCTTTTAAGGGTTAATTACTTTAAACATCGAAAAACATCAGAAACTGTCAAACTAACTAACAAATCAAACTTTCTCCACAAGCAGGCAAATAAACTTCTAAATAATCCAAATGATAACAACATATTTTGGTCTACTCTTAACTCATTCAAATACAACTGCTTCATCCATTCCACTATTAAAAATCTCCGACTGGCAATCTTGTAAGTGACCCACGAGGTAAAGCTAACCTTCTTGCGGATATTTTCTCCACCAACTCAACCTTAGATGAAATAAATCAAGATGTCCCTGTACTTAATTTTAATTCGCCTGAAATTCCCTCACTTAAGATCCACACCAGACATGTCAAAACTATTTTGCAGAATCTCTCAGTAGATAAGGCTCCTGGTCCAGATGAAATTCCTCCAATAGTACTTAAGAATTGCTCCTTGGTGCTCGCTCCTGTATTGGCAAAATTTCCGTCTATGTACTCATACCTCATGCTTCCCAGTACCCTGGAAAGAAGCAAACATCCATCCAGTTCCTAAAAAAGGTGCCTCTTCAGATCCATCAAACTACAGACCAATAGCTATAACTTCCACTATTGGTAAAGTCTTTGAATTATATTAAATAATCACATAATTAAGCATCTTGAGAATAATAAATTAATCAGTGATAGGCAATATGGTTTTAGACGATGTCGATCAACTGCAGACATTCTTTGCCTTCTTACGCATCAAATCAACCAAGCTACAGACCAACATGGTGAAACACATACAATAGCACTGGATATATCAAAGGCATTTGATAGAGTCTGGCATCAATCCTTATTGTCGAAGATGTCACACTACGGCCTTGCATCATTAGTTCCACTAATTTCTTCTTATCTTCATAACAGAAAAATATGTGTAATGGTAGATGGCCTTTATTCTCAATTTCACTCAATAAATGCTGGTGTTCACCAGGGATCAGTTTTGGCCCCAACTCTGTTCCTCATTCATATCAATGATCTCATATCTACCACTCATAATCCAATACATTCCTACGCAGATGACTCAACACTCCACAGTTCCTTCACATTTACCAATTCTTTCACCCAACCCGATCTTATAAATTCAAAAATAAGCACTGCACTTTCTCTGAACCAGGACCTTTCTAGAATTGAAGAATGGGGACAAAAGAATCTAGTTTCCTTTAATGCACAGAAAACCAAGTATATTCAATTTTCTAACCGACAGAATCTCACTGACTCCCATATATTTTTTAATGATGTAAATATTCCCACTTCCCCTAGTATTGACATTCTCGGTGTAACATTAACTACTAACTTGAGCTGGACACATTATGTTAGAAGCATTGCTAAGAATGCCTCTAAAAAATTGGGACTCCTGTACAGAGTTCGAGAATTCTTCACTGACGAGCAGTTGGCCGTAATATATAAAAGTCATGTGCGTTCTCAGATGGATTACTGTTCACCTCTGTGGAGTGGAAGTGGAGTGGTTGCATTGAGGCAGTTGGACAAAATTCAAAATAAAGCTATTAGATTAATCAATAACCCTGCAATCACACAGGACCTTCCTACATTATGCCATAAGAAGAAACGTTGCATCCCTTGCATTATTGTACAGATATTTTCACAGCAATTGTTCCGAGGGAACTTGCTTCAATTGTGCCGCCTCTCCACATCTTTCCCCGTAGAACTAGGGCAGCTGAGAGCGCCCATGAATTTACACTTTCTCCTCCACAATGCAGAACTTCTGCTTATCAAAATTCATTTATCCCTAGAACTACTACATCTTTGGTATTCACTTCCCTCGAATTGCTTTCCGCAAACTTACAATCTACAAATGTTTAAATCCAGTTGTTACAAACATTTTATGAATGGAGGATGCCTTTAGGCACATGGACCTTTTTGTTTTATCTGTGTTTTTCCTTCCTCCGTTCATTGTCTTTAAAAAAAAAAAAAAAAAAATTAATTCTAGGGGTAATTGGAAACTCAAACTCTTGGTGTGGGCCTTGATAATACCTACAATATGCCAGTGCATAATAAGTAGAGTAAAATCGAGCTAACGTAGGAGACGACTCGCTAACTGCTCTGGGCGTTATAAGAGTTTTGATGCAGAACTTCCAGTACTCGTGGTCTATCCATCTATCTATTGCCTGACCCCTTGATCCCCGAAGGAGTGGCCATGAACGAAACGCCCCCATGCACCTCTGTCCCCAGTCAGTCGAAGTCCCTCCTCCCAACCAGCAATGCCTTCATCCATATACTTCTTCACTCCATCCTTCCACCTCTCTTTCGGTCTATCTCTCCCTCTATGTCCTTCCACCTCGCTCTCGTACACCCTCTTAGTCATTCTCTCACTTCCCATACATTCCACATGGCCGAACCATCTCAAGGTGTTTCTTTACACACTTTCCAGCACATCTACCTTCACACCACACCTCCTTCTTACTTCCTCATTCGTCTGTCTATCCCTCCATGTAACTCTGCACGTACTTCTCAAGTAACTAATTTCCACCCCTCTCACTCTTGGTCTGAGTCTCTCCACCAACGTCCATGCTTCGCTTCCGTAAGTCAGTGTCGGGATTACCACACTGTCATGCAAGGACTTCTTCACTTCCATACTGACCACCCTATTTCTTGTTACTGCTTTCAGCGTTCCTACAACCCTCTTCCCCTGTTGTACCCTCTCCCGCACTTCTTCATCCATAGTCCCATCTTTATCAACACAGCCCAGATACTTAACTTCTGGACTGCAGGAAGACTCTTAATAGATTTTACTGGGAAGCTGCGGGAAGACTCTTAACCCTTTACGAGCGGCCTATTTGGTTTATTTATATGTACCGCCCAGCGGGGTGTTTTTAGCCAAAATAGGGCTGTTTACGTGATCATTTTCATGCCTAAATACGACCCAGAACGTAAAACAAGTATCTATCCCTGAAAGGGCATAAACAGAGCTTTCGAATGACACCATAATGATCCTTTTATGATGGCTAGTTTTCTTGCAATAACCGTGCAACGCGAGTGCAAAAAGCATGTAATTAGCCACTTTCCCGATACAATTCCGTATATAGCGAGTGAGAGAGGGAGGAGGGAGGTGAGATTCGTGTCAGTAGGTTCGCCGCGGTGGTCTGGAGCAGTCATACGCTCGCTACTCTCCTGCCACCACTTGTCTCTCTCTCTCAGCAACATTACGTGCTGAAATTGCCACTCGACCTATGTTGAGCGCCGCCACATAGTCCAGCTTTATTTAACTCGACTTATGATGCGCGCCGACTTTTAGGGGTTAAGATCCAAGGCCTAAAAAAAAACTATTAAAACACCCCAGTGGCACTCGAAACAAAGCAATTTGTGTTTAGGTGAGATAATATCCCTCCATTACTTGCTACCATTGCTACACATGTGTCCCAATCTCCCTCCCCCCCTCCCCATTTTTGCCCCCGCTCCTCAATTATCAGGTATTTTCTCTATTATTCCGGATATTTATCGAGTATTTTTATGCGAGAACGGGTGGGAGAGAGAGGGGTGGTGGAGGAGTGTATCTCTGACCCTCCAAGCCAGTCTGCAAGCTCCCCAGGTCTCTCAGTACTCGTCCGAGACGAGAGAGAGGGAGGGTGTTTGTCTCTCA
The DNA here is from genome assembly GCA_032716605.1 of Paralithodes platypus. NCBI lineage: Eukaryota > Metazoa > Arthropoda > Malacostraca > Decapoda > Lithodidae > Paralithodes > Paralithodes platypus. The sequence continues at coordinate 140,223 of JAVRFV010000230.1, forward strand.
CCGCTCAAGGTCAGATTACGACCGCGGGGCTAAAATATACAATTTTCACCAGCCAATTGCTGTTACCACTTGTTTTATTGCTTTCAAATGTTCATAACTTCATATTAAAAGTTAAATAGGCGCATAGGGATAAGTATTAATTATGTATATGGTAAATTAACAATTTTAGTGAGTAATGAATCAGAATACCTTCGCATGGCGGTCTCTGTCAAATACCATAGTTGCGCATTTTAGAGGTTAAATGAGCTGACAATTTCCATAGCCTGATCGTTCAACTTCACCTCACACTCAGTTGCTCCACCCCTTCGAAGACCATAACCTTGCTCTTCCCCACATTTACCTTCAGATTCCGTTTTTGCACACTGTTCCAAACATATTACCAGACCCTACAACTCCCATTCATTATCGCTCATCAGAACTGTATCATCAGCAAACAGCAGTACAGGTAGCTTCCACTCATTTCCCTCCCTTATCAGCGATACACCAACATCCACTGCTCTTCCTTGTATTTCTAACTGTGTGTAATGATCTTAGAAATTCTGTGGTGGTGATACCTTTGGTTGAGTTGTCCCGGCCAGTCCGTCTTAGGTTAATTAGGTCACAGGTGTGGGAGGAACTTCTTGAGGTAGTCCCTCCCGGCTTCACGGTCACGGCGGTGATGCGGCTGTGATGTAGAATGGCGCTTGGAAGCATGATGTCTATGTTGTCATTTTTTGTGTCGTTTTCCTTGCCATCTTTTATTTTCTGTTGTGCCTCGGGACTGTCGATTGTTATGAATAAATTCTTCCCGGGTGTTGGAGGACGTGTCACTTCTATGGTAGCGACTCTTGCACATCTTGATGGAGTGGTGGTTGTTTCCTATTGGTTTGGAGGTGTGGTGGGCAGTGGCAGTGAAAATTGCTTGGTGCCAGTGAAGTCTGTGGTGAGGGCATTTTTCTGTTATTTTAAGCCCAAACCTAACTAATATGCAAACAATAAAACTGGCTTCCATCAACGACCATCACTCTAAGGCATCCTGTAGCAGAATGACATAGAACCAAACACCACCACACAAAGCAACAAAGGCAGCGGTATCAGATCAATCCCTCTTGTTTGGCTCAAAAACATTGTGAGGCGGCCGATGACCGCGCTTTCACCCAGAGTACGTCAGGCTAAGTTTGTAGGACTAGCACCAGCTTGTGAGGCCTGATGCTCACGCTGCAGCTAGGTTCGAGTCTAGCAACAAACTATCGCCTGTGAGGCTGCATGCTTCACCCAAGTTTAGGTTCGAGACTAGCAACAACAT